>JAFLJL010004068.1:0-18061 GCA_018398815.1 Conus ventricosus | reverse complement strand
GGTTTGGGGGTTGGTGGGTGCTGTGGTGGTGTGGGTGTTTTTGTGTGTGGTGGTGTGTGTGTGTGTGTGTGTGTGTGTGTGGGTGGGTGTGTTGTGTGTTGGGGGGTTGGGGGGTGTTCACCGTAAGTCACCGTCGAGGCTCTGACAATTAATTGGAAATTTTAATTAATCAGGAGTGACTTAGTCTTCAGAGTGAGGATTGACTTTGTAAAGTGCAATGCCATCAGGAACTGTGGATTTCCGGGCAACATGTGGCTGTTTTTTGCCATTTGTTCCAACATTTCATGTTGAAACGGGCAAGACAGAAGTCAGCGATGCATGTCGCCATGTTGAGACCGAAGTGCAGATGTGACGGTGCTGTGTTAGGACTGCTCCTCTCCTATTTGTTCTGGGGCAGTTTACTTCTTCGATGCGGTGACGTGGAGAGCAACCCAGGTCCTAACCCCTCCCAGACCAGAGACACCAGGCAGACCCGACTGACCAGCGCCAGTGGTGGAGCAGCCAGCAGCAGGGCCAGTATGGAGAAACCTGGCCATCCTCACGACGGAAAGGAACCGTCGCTGTTTGACATCATGGCAAGCTGAACACCATGGAGTGTAAATTCGACGCGAAGCTCGATGATGTCAGACGTGATATGCACACCCTCGTGAGGATTACGCTGCCATGAAGGAGGAGCTGAAGGGACTATGGGAGGAGGTCACCAGTCTACGGCAGCAGAACCAAGACTTGACCGAGAAGATGGAGGAGCTGAGAAGAAAACCGACGACCTTGAGGGAAGATCCAAGCGGAACAACCTCATCTTCTATGGACTATCACGTCGGGAAAACGAGACTTCTGAGGAGTGTGAAAATGTGTTGAAGGACCTCTTTACTGATAAGTTAGACTTGTCCCGGGATGGGGAATTTGATAGGTACCCCGATTGAACAATAGGCCGACTCTCCTGTGATTGCGCGGTGTGTTTTTTACAAGCAGAAGATGGACATCCTCAAAGCTAAACGCAAACTACGAGGAACCAACATTTTCATTGGAGAGACTTTCGACTAGAGTGCGAGACCTAAGAAGAAATTAACACCTCACTTTAAGAAAGCAGGAGTGAAGGAAACGTGCTACGATAGTTTTTAATTACCTCCTCATCGATGGCAAGCGATACACCATAGGTGCTGACAATGGACTTGTGGAATCAAGATAGGAGCTCGGCCGGTGTCGGTGGATAATAACACTGTGGGAAAAAAAACACTACAGGAGTGTTATTTTCCTAGGGAAAATTACACTCCTTCACCCGGAAAAAATGACTACGCCCAGGAAATTAACACTACCCCAGGAAAAAAAGACTGCTCTAGTTTTCTTTCAATTAATTCTTTTAATTCTTTTCCCTGATTAAAATTCTTTAAAATTCTTTAGAACACGTTTAACACTCGCATGAATAAACCTTTCGAAGTGCCCACAGAGGTTCAACAAATAAAATTTTTTCTTGGCTTTCAGCTCTGCCAAAATAACACTCCCCTTCCGAGATTGCAGGTGTTTCATTCCTAGGAAAAATACACTCCCAGTGGTTTTTCCTGGAAGTCTTTTTGCCTCCTACAACGGTCCCAAATTAACTCTGTGTACGTGTCCCCCAACTGTAAAGGAGTCAACGGTGAGCCGACACCGGTTGTTTCTACACAGGGCTGTGCACGTGAAACGAGCCGTAAGGTCGTGCGTTTTGAGGAAAACTCCGTGACGTCAGGCCGGTTGAAAATGTCAGTAAACACAGATGTGATGTGTCTTCTGAACATATTAATTTTATATCCTTGTTCGTCTGGAAATGATAGATCATGTGAATCTGGACACTTGTAAGGAAAAAAAACTTTTTCGTTTCTTCACTGGAATGTGAATGGTTTATTTAGAGAATGTAAAATATGCGGGTTCAAGATGACCTATCTTATTTTGCACGAAAACCCCTTTTCACATACAATCACGTCCATCTATATCAGTTTTGGCCAAAATTAAAAACCTGTTTTACAACTAAATTTAACCCCCCCAAAACCGCCAAAAATTGACGTAATTTAGCACATTAAAACGGGGGCTTACGTGCTAGATAAGATAGGGCGATCGGAACAAAGATATTACATTCTCTCCAGGGACATAAAATAACTAAAACACTTTAACATTTATATGGCTTTTACAGTCCTGTCTCAGACTGGTTCTAATCGATATTAGCCGAGACCGCTTTTGCACGCACTGTTGCACACGAGGCCCAAGGTAGTACTGCATTATTAATCATCACGGGGCACGTTTAACCAATCGACAGGGGGGATGACATCATTTTTCGCCGGGACAGTTATACTCGCCATTTCACATTGGAGGGTTGTGCTGTGCAGACGTGTGTGTGTTTTCTGTGAGAGAAGTGAATTTACCAGAAATATTTATGTCTCAAGACAGCATTTCTTCAGAAAATTTGAGAGAGAACTTCTGGAATGATCATGCGCGCAAATTGCGTGCTATTGCAAGAATCCTTTTTGGATATCCACAGTTTTTTACTGTCGGTCTTCCCAGAGGATATTTCTGGCAATTTAAAAACAGATTATTCTATGTTGCAAGCCCCGAATTTAGGGAGTATTGGTCCACCCTCTCACACTACCAAAAACAGATCAGCTCCGAGCTTCCCCAAAAAAGTAACGGTTAATGCTGACAAGTTTTGTGAACTACTGATGATTGGAATGACGTGGTTCAAAAACAGAAACAGCTATATATACCACCTGTCTGTCAAGTTTTCTGAAAATACTGTGACGTGCTTCTAAAAATAGTAACGGTTACGCGTAACCGCCTGCTAGCAGGTTTTGGACTATTGACGATAGTAAGACGTGGTTCTAAAAATAGTTTAAAGGTTACGCGTAACCGTTTGGCAAACATTTCTCCCGAAAACCTGCTCAAAGGCCCTGCACACCCCTTTTTAGGCTGCCTTTTCAGGCGGCCGCCGATAGAACTTTGAAAGAGATCCTGTGATCAATTTCAGGACTTTGATAAGTGCTTTGGTGGCTGTCTCGAATTTACGTCGCTCAAGTGTGAACAACAAAAAGCCCCTTTCACATTCCCCCGCAAGCACCTCCCTATCTATTGTGTGTGTGTTTGTTTGTTTGTATTGTTTGTTGTGTGTGGGTGAGCGTTTTGCCCTACAAAGCAGTGCAGTAATCCAGGCCAAAAGGATCTGGGACTGATTGACCTAGTTAATTTTACACACACATGCCCACCCCACACAACACAACATAAACTTCTTCTGATTCTTGCCACAAAACAAGAGAAACTAATAATTAATTTTTTTAATTGTTGTTTTTTATTCTTGGTTTTAAAAATGAACCCCAGGTAGTTATAAAGCTTACAGAAATATTTGATGATTTTGGGTGGGCGATTAATGCTGGAGTTGATAAAGAAGTGTTAAAGGACATGTTGATGAATTTATAACAGAACTTTTTGAAAGCTTAACTATGCGAGAAAGCGTATTGAAAGCTGTTAGTAAAATCCCAAAGTCTTGGCCTAAACCAATTATAAAGCTTTTTGTTGCTATTTTACTTGATAATATTGCCCCCGAAGATGCTGACCTGCACGTGTCTGATGACCTTGAAGGAGTAACTGTTACCTTTAAACCTGATCAGTTTTTACGATTAGAAAAAGACTATGAGTAATAAATAATAACTGAATTTATAATTTTTAAAAAATTTATTTTAGATTTAAAATGGCTGCCGAACTCAGTGAATCTGATTAAAGAATTGTAAATGAACTATTTGACGAAACAATGAAAGCATTAAACATTGATTTTAGTGAATTTTGGTTGAGAATGATGTAAACAATATAATAAAAGATCATAGTGAACTATTTAACGAAGCAACCAAAGTGATAACATTGACTGTAGTGATTTAGAAAAAGCTAAAATATTAGCAGGTGTTATTGTAAGGTTAACGTGGCTTGAAGTGTTGCAATGCTTGGGTTGAAGAATAAAAAGCGTGTTTACTTACTTTTATTTACATTTATTTTTTTGATTTACGTAAATATTGTGGCTTTAAAAATGACGGCCACAAGTAAATTCGAGGATGGAAAACTATATACGATGGAAGAAATATTTAGCAGTGACAAACAATTAAGCAATATGTTTAGTGAAGTAGACATGGACATCATTAACCCCACAAACGTTCACGAAAGCGTGGCACATGCTATCTCTAAATCCCAGAGTCTCTTCAACGCAAACCACCAGTAAAAGTGCTGTTGGCCGTTCTGATTGATTATATAACGCCTGATTATAGTAACATGCAAGTCTGGGTTTCAACTAAACAGAAAAAGTAATCAGCTATCACGACTTTAACTCTAACTGGGCTGATTACATGCTTACACAGTTTAACCATGCCAGTGAGGAGGCAAAGTTAAGGGGTTCTGGCTGGTCTGAAGGGACAGTCCTTGAAATCAGATTGAGACAAACAGTTTTATCCTATAGTTGGCAATTCTTACATTTCTCTCCCAAAAAGTTAGAGTTAAAACGAGCAGTCTTAAACATACATAATTCTGACAACATGTGTTTTATGTGGTGATTTTAGCACATTTACATCCTGTCAAAAATCATGCAAACAGAGTTTCCAATTATGAACAATATAAGCAAGAGCTGAACTTTGATAACATAACCTTTCAGTAAGTATAAACAGTATATCTCAGTTTGAAGAACAAAACAAACCAATCACCGTAAACGTATACACATGGTCTGTAAAAGCCGATTAGTGCCTCTAAGGGTTTCTTCCCAACGCTCCCACTTTAGGCAAGCCGCTTAACAAACAGTAGACTTGATACTGTGTTGCAGATAGTACAAATAGTCATTAGTATTAATTAGAACAATAAGCAGACTGTTAGAATATACATCAAAGCATAATCTAAACAAGAGATTTGTAGGTGTTTGACCAGAATTCCTACTATAAGAAGCAGCTGCCAGTCATAGAACACATTGTAAAAGTTTTGTAGACTGTGAAACCAAACTCCTCACACCTAAAACCAGGGTCTAAAGTTAGTTTTTAAAATTTACACAAAATGCAAATGAGCCCGTACGTGGTTTATGCTGACTTTGAATCAATCTTGCCACAGTACTATGGCCCACAACAGCAAGAACAAAAACTACCATCAGATCTGTTCTTATGCGTTTATTGTTGTTAGGTCAGACGGTCAACACACGACACCCGAGATTTACAGAGGCCCCAACGCAGCTAGTAGATTTTTAGAGCAGATGAAACAACTTCGCAATCCAGTTATCCAACCAACTAAATCTTTTAGACATTGTTATGACTCCTGAAGACCAAGAACGCTATGACTCATCTACACACTGTTGGATATGCGGCTTAGAGCTAACACCTAACAGTAAAGACGTGACAGTAAGAGACCACGATCACATTACTGGAAAGTTCAGAGGAGCAGCACACAACAATTGTAATCTTCAATTTAAAGGGTTGATCCCAAAAAATGGAAACTGCCTATCTTCTTTCATAACTTACGAGGTTACGATTCTCATTTTATCATGCAAGCAGTGACTTCTGAATATAAGAGGGTTGCCTGCATTGCACAATCTTCAGAAAAGTACATGACTTTTACTCTTGACTGTTTATCCTTTTTATGACTCTGCCCAACATCTGATGGGAGTTTGGATAAGTTAGCAGGATCGCTACAAGACTTCCAATAACTAAACAATACTTTGATCCATCTTTAGTGCGTAAAGCGTCTATCCTTATGAATACATGAACTCGTGGGAAAGTTTTGACGAGCCGGCGCTACCGCATAAAGACGATTTTTACTCTAGGCTTACAGGGAAAGACAACTGACTCTGACTATGAATATGCACAGAAAGCCTGGACAGAATTACACTGTGAAACGATGGGCGATTATCACGATCAGTATTTAATGGCTGACGTGTGTTTATTGGCAGACGTCTTTCAGAATTACAGATCTACTTGCATGAAACATTACTGTCTAGACTCATCACATTACATCTCTGCGCCCGGCCTTTCTTGGGATGCATTCTTAAAGTCTACAAACATCAAGATTGACTTAATATCTGATCTGCCACACTCCAGATGATTGAAGACGGTCTAAGGGAGGCATTAGCATGGCCTCACATCCTTACTGCAAAGCCAACAACAAATATTTAGACGACTATGACCCAAGTAAACCATCCAACTATTTAATGTACTTAGACGCCAACAATCTGTATGGGTGGGCCATGAGTCAACCACTTCCATTACGTAACTTCAAGATGTACACAGGACATGGCACAAATATATTCAAGGGGCATTAAAGGGTTGGACAGTTTGACGCCAGATCAACAGTATGGTCTTATTCTAGAAGTAGACTTAGAATATCCTTGTGAACTGCATGACCTCCACAACGATTATCCTCTGGCCGCAGAAAGATTAAAAATGACCCCCACAGAACCTCCTAAACTTGTGCCTAATCTTCGCCACAAAACTAAGTATGTTTGTCATTACAGGTTTGTTACAGTTTTACCTAAGACACGGGCTGAAACTGACTGCTGTTCATAGAATCATTGCTTTTGGCCAAGAGCCCTTTATGAGGCCATACATCAAGAAGAATACTGATCTAGAACCAAGCCACTGATGCTTCAGAAAAAGACTTCTTTAAACTGATGAAAACAGCTGTTTTGGTAAGACAGATGAGAATGTACACAATCGTAAATGTAAAATTAGTTACAAAAGAAACCAAGCAATTAAGTTGGCCTCTAAACCTAACTATCAAGACTTTAGAAGATTTAACGACAGCCTGGTTGGCATTATGATGAAGAAAAAGGATGTTAAGTTGGACAAGCCGGTGTTATTGGCTTTACCGTATTAGAGCTGTCAAAGGTATTGATGTTAGAATTTCTGTACGACTACTTTAACCACTGTAACCCAGAAGCAAGAGTCCTTTACACAGACACTGACTCTTTTATTCTAGACGTCCCCACAGAAGACTTTTATAAGGACTTAGAAACAGAAGTAGCTAAAGGAACTGATGGGTGGTACGACACATGTGACTATCCAAAAGACAGTCCTTTACATTCAACTGTGAACAAGAAAGTGATTGGAAAGATGAAGGAATGAACTTAATGGGACAGTTATCAAAGAATATGTTGGCTTACGGTCGAAGATGTACAGCGTTGCTAGCCAGACTTCTGTAATGAAAAAAGCTAAGGGCATAAGTAAAGAAGTTGTCAAAAAAAATATAACTCACGACAACTACAAGCAAGCTCTCTTTGAAAACAAAGTATTTTATCACACAAATGTTAATCTGCGTTCTACTCTTCATCAAGTAAACACAACTGCTGTTAATAAGAAATCACTAGTCTCTAACATATACAAGAGAACTTACGTCAGTCCTGCGTTTTCATATGCTGTAGGACATTGGAGAACTTTAAAAGATTAACTTGACTGACTTGACTTGTACTTAACTTAAGAACCTAACAAGAACTTACTTAAGAACCTAACAAGAACTTAACTTAAGAACCAAACTAGTACTTACTTAAGACATAACAAGAACTTAACTTAGAACTTAATTTTTTTGCATTTAACTTGTAATTTACTTGCACTTAACTTAAAAAGTACTTTCTATAACTAACTTAACTTGTACTTATCTAGTTCTAACTTGTAACTTATTTAGTTTTTAACTTGTACTTATCTAGTTCTTAAAAACTATTCCATAGAAAATGGGTCTACAGCAGAGGTTGCACTTTTTTGCAGAATCTGGTTCTTCTTCTTTTACTGTTTTTGTGGGGGCTTGTGACTTTGCTGCTATGTATGGTGTTAAGTATTTGTATGCTAGAAACCCCCCAACAACAACAACAGCACCCAATACATAATGATACATCTTATTGTTTGATTGTGATTGTGATTGTGTTGTTGTTAATTGTGTTGTTGGTGGTGGCGATGTTGTATTACTATCTAACAATTTTTGTTTGGTTGATTGTTTGCTTTTGCAGTCTGTTCCATTCAGCTAGTTTATGCCCAGCTCAACACGTCCAGACTTTTAGACTTAGTAACACTACTCACTTGTGGTACATTTCATTGTGATACAGTCTGCTCCTGCGGAGGGTTCTGCGCGTCTTCTTCTCCTGATCGCTCATTTTTTTTATTGCGATTAAATTAATATGATCAAAATTAATATGATTAAAGTAATTAATCCCATGATGAATGGGCATAACATTGTCCCAAATCTGTAATACATGTCACATGCGAGAGTTTCTAGGACTTGTTTAAAACCGGATCTTGCGATAAGTCGTATTTTAAATCTTCTTCTGAATCAACCGGCGCCATCTTACTTACTAACTTAGCATATAGACTAATCATTGTCTGGCCCACTGATCTAACATTTGACCCTAACTGCGCTTCGTACCAAGCGTAGTACTTCTCAACGTCTGATATAGACAGTTGCTGAATTTGTTCAATACTTAGTTCAGTGCCTAAATACTGTTTAGTTTTTCCACAAGCAGCCAGAGAGTATAATCTTTCTTTATGACAGTGGTCTGCTGAGTAGGCTGCTTGCTCCTCACACTTTAATAGTTCGTCACAATCCATTTTTTAAAACAATAAAAAAATAATATAATACTTTTAAAACCATGAGTTTAACGCTGGTTAATTTAGCACGCCTATCGTTGGTGTTATAGTTTATTCAACCCTTGCAAAATGTTTGTTAGGAATAAAACCGCCCAACATGGGAAAGATAGAAGATTCGCCAAAACTAGTTGCAACCTTATTTTAGCTTTAACAACAAACGATTATCTGATTAAAAAGCACATAGACAGTCTTTCGTATTAATGATTATTTTAATTATTTTTTTAGTTAATAAAAAGATGAGTGAAAAAAAGATTATCAATACGATTTACCATTCTGCGTAATTAGCGGTCTCAGTATAGCTATAGCGTGTTAGCAAAAACATGTTTAAAATGAAGCCAGCTGACCTAGGAAGTTAGACATTGAGGATGTTGTTAAGGTTATAGTTGTAATTACTGCAGGATTGCGTCAAAAGACTTTCTTGTTACACAGGGGATTATCCCAGAAAATATTAGTTCATAGAAAGATAATCTAGAAAAATTGATTTATAAAAGATGTCTGGATTGGTTCTGATAGTGGGAGGAGCTATTGTTAATGCTTTAGCCTTCTCTGGAAGCAATTATATGTTTAGTAAATTGCGGTCCGATGAAGAGAGGAGAACGCCATAACAAGGCAATAGAAGATTTAGCTAAGGCAAGAGACGCTTATGAGAAAAGACGAATTGCTCACTTAGACTTTATTAATAAAAAAGTTAAGAGAACAGGCCATGCAGAGCACACATTTACAGACGTTGATGATGCAATGAATGAGTATTACTTAGTGACAGGAAAGAAGTTTCTAACATCGCCGCCGCCAGAACTGTCTGACTTTTATGAACCATCAGAAGAACAGAAGACTGCAGAGATTAGTTTTTATTGCAGTTGGCATGACCTCAGTCTATCTTGTTGCTCACTTTCTTGTGTAAAATAAAATGCATTTAAAATATGGACAAAATATATTATTCTCCTAAAGGGTATTGGAAAGGAAAGACTGCTATTGAAAAACTGAGTAAAGCTGCTAGAGTGTCTGAATCAGATGCGAAAGATTGGCTTCAAAACAGGCAATTTGGCAAATATCTGCCTGCCCCCAAAAGAATAATAAGACCTAGATTTGTTAACTCAGTTCCAAATGACACCCACCAGATGGACTTGCTGTATCTTCCACATGACAAAATTAGAAGAAAAAAGTTTTAAGTATGCTCTGACAGTTGTTGACATGGCTTCAAGATACAAAGACGCTGAACCTTTAACGGATAAAACTCAACTGCTGTGGCTGTGGCTTTACAAACAAATATACATGCGAGGTCCATTAAAGTATCCTAGGATGGTTCAAGTTGATGATGGAAAGAGTTTAAAGGTTCTGTAAACCAGCTGTTTTTAAATTTGCATGTTACAGTTAAGAGAGGGATCCCAGGCAACCATCGATCACAAGCCCTAGTAGAAAACTTTAATAAGAATCTAGCTGAGCGTCTGTTTACCTATCAATATCACAGAGAAATTATGGACAGAACGCGTAACACAGAATGGGTTAGGAGATTGCCAGCAGTCTTACGTGTCATGAACAATGAAGAATTTAAAGCAACAGGGTTGAAGCCAGTAAACGCAATCAAATTAAAAAAATTAGCATTACTGAAGACATCCAAGGTAATCAAAAACTCTACCATTTGGACTAAAAGTAAGATACTTGTATGCTCCTGGAGAGGCAGAAGGTGATGTTAGAATTAGAGCCACTGATCCTATATGGAGTGTAGACGTATATGAAGTTGAAAGAATCATGAAAACAACCCTCCCATGTATTATTTAAGAGAAACTCTCTCTTCTAGCGGTGCTACTACGTCTAAAAGCCTGCCCCTAAAAGATCCTTTGTTCGTGAAGAGTTGCAAGTTGTCCCGCCAAACACAGTGAGTTAACAAAAAAAATAGTGTTTATTTTTGTTAAACTTATTTTTTGCTAAACTTATTTTTTTTGGCCTATTTTGGGTTTAATCGATCATGTGTTTGTTTTTCAATGTTCTGTTTAATTGCATCAGTGTCTACCTGTCGTGAAGTAAACGTCTTTCTCCACTCTTTTTGAAGTTCAATTTTTTGCCGTCTATAATCCTCGCCATCAGCCATAAGCTTCTGAAATTCTTCGTCTGTAATGTTTTCATCCTGTAATGATTGCTTATTCTTAATCTTAATGAACAAAGTTATTGCTGATGCTAGGGCTACAATGGCAGTGTGCTTTTGTAATTTAGGAGTTAGTTTTTTTAAAACAGCACTTAAAATCAAAGACACGGCGCCTAAACTTAACCCGAGACTCCCTAATGCTAAAGAGGCTGGCGCCCCAAACCCAGTAGCTAAAACAGCAACACTAGACCCTGCACTTACGCTAGCTACAGCTGATGAGCCAGTAATTACATAAGAAAGGTATTAAAGCTTTAGCATATTTCTTTCTAGTAACCCTATACTTATCCAAGTCGCTTCTATTTCCTTTGAAGTTCAGTTATTTTCTTTAATCTAAACTGTTGAACATGCATTTTTAAATAAGATATTTTAAATAATCTTGTACATATCTTCTTCTTATTAATTCTTCTGGCAGCACTTCATGACAGAGTAAAACGCATAACATTAACATACTTAATGAAAATAAAGTCGAGTAATGTTAGTTTGTCTTGGTCAAACCATCACAGTAACCTTGTCAGTAATGATACAAGGGTGTTTATTTCATCTCCGTTTTTAGTAATGGCAATACAAGCTTAAGAGGAGCATCCACGTTTTCAGCCTTTATTTGTATACCTCTAATTAACGTATGTTTCTGGCAAACTAGTATCGACCCTCCCTAAGAGTTAATAAATATAGGAAAGCGAAAAAGCATCGTCATTTGCCTAGGTAGCGGCTGCTAGCGTTGGGGTAAATTCTAAGCCGACGGTGTCGCCCCGACTTCAGCTAAGGACTTCTTTCTCTGTAGCATATATTCAGAACCTGCCAGTTATTCAATTTGTTTTTTCTGGTTGTGTTCCTGGAACTAGGCTAACAAGAAGGGGGCCTGCATTCAAAGCCTTTCTAAAATTGTTTTTCTTGTCAAAGTATACATTAGGCTTCACAGTTCAAACTTTAAATTCCAAGCAATTTCAGGAAGCAACGCCCAAGCATTCTCTCTTTTATGAAGTTTGTATTCATGTTTGCCAAAATCGTTTGTCCTAAAATTTCTTATCTCTTCTAGGGTAGGATATTGCTGTCGTTTTTTGTCTTCAATTTCTGTTCGTTTGTAAACCCCCTCATCTGTGTATTCAAATCCATAAACATTTCCTGGCACTCCTATTAGATCAAACTCAGTTGTGTTGCTAGGTCTTTTAGCTCTACTGCAGTGCATTTAGGAGCTAGCTGCGCTTTTGATTCTGGCCCTCGAGACATTCTTTTTTAATATAAAATTATAATAAACAATCTACAATAAACAAACGTATTGAACTGGGGGGTCAGTTCGTAAGCATAGCTTAGCGTGCTTAGATTTTTCTAACTGCTCTTTTATTTTTTTAAACTCATCTTTGTCCCTTATTATATAATTTTCACTTAAACATTCTTCAAAACTATCTTTGTCCTTAGTGTAAAATAATACAACCGATTTTAACTGCGATCGAAAGTCTTTTAAGACAGCATTGTATTTTTGAGTTAAGAGCCACACAGAAACTAAGGCGTGGCGTCCACTAAAGGCTAGCTTGACAGAGCTTTCTTTTTTTTAACAATTCTCTTTCAGCTGAACAGTCATCAATAATAAAACAGGGTTTCAGTTCCCTCAAATAGTTTATAGTAATGTTCTAAACAGTCGCTCAGTTTGTCGCTAGGATCAACTAGAAATATATTATCGTCTGTCCAAATAAACTTCCTTTCTTTGTAAGACTTGTTGTGCTTAATGGTTGTGCAGAATATAACAATGTGCTCGTAATGAAACCTGTATATTGTTTTGTAACAAATCAAGTACGAAGACAGATTCCCACACCCAGTAATCCCGCAGATAAGAGAAACAGTGCGGATCTTTTGGCAGAAGAAACTTCAAACTATCCATCTGTTTTTATTAGAATATTCTTCTACATTTTAATAAGCCACGTCGCGCGTCTTTTAACCTGTTTTCTTCAATGTTTAGCGAGCATCACAAACCATAAAAACATGCATTTTTATTGGGTTGTTTCCGTCTGCTTTCTTGTGAATATTTATTTTTATACCATCTTGCCCTATCCTTTCTCCACTTCCAAACAATCTGTTGTCAAATGTGGATCTAAAGTCCAGCCACAGCCCATATTTAGTTATTAAGTAGTCTTCAAGTCTTACATCATAAAGGCGAAGTTTTTTACATACACGATCAACTGCAGGATCCCTTTGCCTACCCCAGCAAACATCTTTCTTATTTCATCAAAGTGTTGGTGGAGGTAAAAGTCCGCGGCCCGAATACAGCTGATCAGACTTGCCATTTATTGCACAGTCAACCTTCTCAATTTTTGGATTATAAAACACTTCTGATTCTCTATGAAAAGGAGTTGTTCCTTCAGTAAACAAGAACAAAATTCCTTTTAAAGACTTCAGAGACTGATTTAGATGTATGTTCCAAGAGTGTCTTGCTTTTTCTATTTTCTGTAGTGGAGTGTATAACTCTTTCATAATAAATAACTGTTTTATTTTTATACTGGGTTAAGATTGTTCTGGCCAGTTCGGGGTTAGTAACAACATCAAACTCAAGAGAAATGTCGCTAACTGTGTATTAGCTAAAGGTCTTCAGACAGAACAACAGAATCGCTAGGGCTAAATGTCAGTTCATAAGTAAGTTTTTCTTTTGGTGCACCTTGGTAATATGGCATATGCGTCTTTAACAGTTTAAAAATCTAGAGAGATGCAGAATCTGTTGCCAAATGCTTCTGCTACTGCCTCATCTTTAACATCATTCTTGCATCCTCCGTTTTAAGCCTGTGCTTAAGTCCGTTTGGGTCTGTATTCCCTGATAAACTTTCTCTTTTCTTTCTTTTTTAGGCAGCCATAGGTCAGAATAGAGGGCAAAAATATCTGCCTCGCTTAGTACAAAAACTTCTCTGCCCTCCAGTTTGATTACCATATGTTTAACGATTGCCCTGCCCAAATTGCACAACAGTAGCATTAGGATCTGTCGATTTAATATCTATTTTGAATGACAGTTTAGCAGTGCCTGGCATTATAACATCGTCAGCGCCAAGATCAGGGAACTTAACTATTAAAGTTTGTCCTGGCTGAACTGTTGATGGAGTATTTACACTAATTACAGTCTGCCTTATACCTTTTACGCCATGGGGTTCCTTCTCTTTTCTGTATGGATCGAGGTCACACCGTATGAGTTCATTTTTATATAAACAAAAAAGAATATAAATAAAAAATATGGATGAAGATTTTGACGCGATTGATCCTATTGAAGAAGAAGAAAGAGATCTGCCGGGCCCTTCATTTGAAGAGATGAAACAGAATTAGGTCCTTCATTGCGTGAAGAACTTGAAAGAGCAGCAGAGGGTTCTTCAATTCCTTCATTAGAAGAAGCAGAAACACCCCCTTCAGTTAGCGCATCTCCGTGCAGAACTATTAGCAAATAGAATTAACTCATTCTACATAAGCTTAGGACTAAAACCGCCAGAAGGCCCAGTCCTTTTGATTTTAAGATGGATAAAAGCAACCTCTGTATATAAGAACTAGCAGAGGAAATTTGTAAGAGTTACTGCAAAAGCCAGACCCAACTAAGTTTTTTAAAACTAAGCACAATTAGACAGAGGATTCCTGTTGCTGACCAAG
This sequence comes from Conus ventricosus, assembly GCA_018398815.1. Classification (NCBI taxonomy): domain Eukaryota; kingdom Metazoa; phylum Mollusca; class Gastropoda; order Neogastropoda; family Conidae; genus Conus; species Conus ventricosus. The sequence continues at coordinate 3,691 of JAFLJL010004068.1, read as the reverse complement.
ACGATTAAACATTTTATATTTAAGGCCTGAGGCTGTTAGTCTTTTACAGAACTTGGGACAGAGTTGCCAACACGATCTGAAATAGAAATGACCCCTTTTCAAGATTTAGGACCAAGAATAAATGATGCAGCAATAGAAATTGAGACGAGTTTTAATGAGGAAACAGTCAGAAAAACATAGAAACAATTGAAGATTCTCCATTGCCTATGGGTGAAATCCTGGGCTTAATGATCGTCTAAAGTCAATAAGGGGCGAACTAGAAAACAATTTGGCAAAACTTAGTGAGCTAGATAGAGAGATAGAAGAAGAAAAAAAATAAACTGGCTGATGCAGACGATAACAATTTAGAGCGAGAAGAAAAGGCCAGAATACAGCAGAAAATACAGGATTTAAGGTTACAAAGGGCGGCTAGGTTTAGAAGTGCTTTTCTACTAACAGAGCGCAGCTAGCATCACAAATAAGCAGAATAAGAGAAACTATAAACAGAATACTTTATGAAAACACTACGTTAGCTGAAAGAATAAGGACTCTGTTTAGGAACAGGGGATTACAATAGTTAGCATATATTAACGGCTGTTGGGCTTGCTATCTCTACACTCGTTTATGCGTTAACCGGCAGTGCGCCAACAGGCCAGTAGCGCTCCGGCACCTCAACCTGGTAAAAGTTGGATTAGAAAACAATTGCATCATCTAGCAAACCTATTAAAGAAGTTAGCAGCCAAAGCGCTTGATGCTCTGCCTGGCATAATAGGCAGTGTTGTTAGTTGGGTTTTGTCTACTATAGGCAAAGTTGCTGGTTGTATGGCTGACCATCTGTGGACGTTGGAGTGTTAGCTGCTGGATAATTTTTAGTGAAATAAAGTATGGCTAATCCAGTAAAAGTTAAAAATACAACAAGGGCTGTCTTTCGCTAGTATGACTGTCAGTATGAGGTAGATCAACAGGCGAGTGCTTTCTGGGCTGCTTTCTGGCTGTGGAACGCTTATAACTGGATCGCTTTCTTTAGGCTAGGTACTTTCTTTAAAATGATGGAGCGGGCCTTGTGTTTAAGCCTTGATTGTGCCCTAAGTTTTGATCGTCTCCAGCTATGAGGATTTCATTATTATAATTCTGTATCATGCCGATCTGTAGTCTAAGGTCAGAGGGAAGCATGTATAATCCATAGCCTACAACAAAGTCAACCTTTGACCTAGCATGTGTAAGAACGTCTTGATACCTTTGTATGCTGGCAGCAAATCAACAGCAGAGTTAATAGCATCTTCTAAATTGGCTAGAAATTGTTTTCTAGCATCAAAGCCTGTAGATTGGATTCACTATGCTAGACTTGGTCTGTGCTTGCGCTCCTAATAGACACCAAACGTATGTCCTTATGGAGTCATTAAGTCTTTGCACTCCTGGCATTGTTAGGCCTTCACTTTCATCTAAGATAAATGTTGCCCAAGCATTAGGGTGTTTTTGTTCTATGGAATCCCAATCGAACTTGTTTGTCGGTTGAAAAGAGGTGTGGCCAGGCCAGTAGTCATAAGCATATTCTCTTTTTGCACCCCACAAATACAATGTGCCTAACCCATGATTGCGGTCTAACTTTTGTCTAAAGTCAGTTGAAGATTAATGTTAAATTCGTTGCAGATTCTTTCATATGCATTATTGTCCATGGGGCTGTTGAATGAATTAAACGCGCTGTCGCTTGGGAGGGCTACTTGTAGTTCAGTTAGTATTCGTCTGTACTGGTAATAAACATGAAAGTTATATACTGACCTTACTAAAAGATTGGGATGGTTTAAATGATTTGCATATGAAACACCGCAGCCAGTGGTTGCGCAGTAAACAACAAAATTTAACTGATTCTGGTAAAACATCATAGGGTGGGATGACCATGCTGATGGCACTCTATCATTCTTTATTGGGGGATTTAAATATCTAGTTAATGGGTTTACAAGCCTGACTTGAAAGCCATATGATTCATCTACTGCAATGGTTTAAATCGCTGAAGTCCAAAGATTTGGGGTTAAAAACGCTCCTACATTGTAAGTAGCACTTTCGTTATATTTAAAAGGTTCCATTTTTAAATTAGTTTTTTAAATAGTTATAAAAACAGATGTACATCTATGTAACCAAGCAAAACGAACGTGTGTTCTTAACGCATGAAATTGACAATAGGCGCGGGAGTTGTAGGATTGCTCTTAAAGAAATTGTTTAAAGTAAAATGGATTAACATATCTGAAAAAGATAAGAATATACTGGGTGGATGTTAAGGACGAACAAGGCAATCTATTAAAACATTAAAAATACCTGATGGTTACTACAACTTTTGTTCTTTAAGAGAAGTATTTAGCGATTTTGGCATTAATTTAAAAATTAATGAGGCAAATCTTATAATTACTATGAATTTTCCAGAACTTAAAGAAAAAAGGGAGTACGTTTTCCTAGAATCCTTGCCGAATTTTAGGCTTTTATGATAGTGGTGAAACATATCATATTAAAAACACATATGTACTTAAAAAGCGGTCTTTATGAGTATGTAGGCAGTAGACCAGCCGATTTTCTCGTGAACCCAATTTTGTATGTCCATTTACAACAGTTAAAAAACAGCTTCTAATTTGTTTAATGGCTATCCATCTACAGTTCTACGAGCACTGCCGTCAATTAAGGCGGGGTTTTTGCGATTATCAGTTATATAGTTTTGACGGAAACAGCCAATTTAAAGAATTAGTTGAGGGTCTATAATTCATTGGATGTAAAAATAGCTAATCAAGCCGGAAAGCCAGTTGTTTGTTCTGATTTATTAATACTGCTTGAGGTAGAAGATAGTATTAGAAAAGTAGGGGGACTCAGTCCTGCGGACGTATTAATAGCGCTGGAAGTCCTTAATTTTTATGTCCCTGGAGAGAATGTAAATATCTTTGTTCACGATCTTATCTAGCACGTAAGCCCCATTTTTAATTGTGCTAATTACGTCAATTTTTGGAGTTTTGCGTGTTAATTTGTGTTTAGAAAACAGGTGTAATTTTGGCCAAAACTGACATGAGATGGACGTGATTTGTATGTGAAAAGGGGGGTTTTCGCGCAAAATAAGATGGGTGGTCGTGAACCCGCATATTTACATTCTCTACTTTCTAAAATGCATGATAACGATTTCATTTCTTACGTGTCTGGTTTGATTTCATCTGTTTTGTTGAGACATTGTTGAAGTATATCAGTCGCCTGTGTTCTCTGGGTACACAGTTTATTGTACACGTGCTTTGAAGTTTTACGGCACGTGGAAGGCGTTCCGGTGGGCTGGTGTGTCTTGTGAAGAATGAGATCTGTCCCTATTTTACACCAGTGGATGTTGTGTCTGATTCGTTCCGTGCTTTTCTTATTGACAAATCTCTGCTTGGCAACCTTAAAACATGTCATGCTTGTATGTGCATATATACATCCTGAAGGCTCGCCATACTATTCTCATCTTGATAAAAAAAAATGGAGTCTCTTGCTAGAAGAATTTTTGTGTGACTGTTATTTTTTGTTAAAAGTGAAGTTGATGTGATTGTGTGCGGTGATTTGAATAGTTAGAGTTTCAAATTTCACTTGTGACTTTGAGGATAACATGACTATATACAATGATCAACGTAAAAGTGGGCCCGTGTGTGTTCGAAATCAGAAGATGTTGTCCTGAATAATTATGGAAAACTGCTATTTAACTGTGTCT
>JAFLJL010004067.1:0-17627 GCA_018398815.1 Conus ventricosus | reverse complement strand
GACAGAAAGGACAGCCGAAGAACGACAGACGAAGACACAGACCGACAGAACGACTGAACCACAGCCCGGCCCAAGACCGACAGACCGACAGACCGACAGACCGACAGAACGACTGAACCACAGACCGACAGAACGACTGAACCACAGACGACAGAAACGACAGACCGACAGAACGACAGACCGACAGACCGACAGAACGACTGAACACAGACCGACAGAACGACTGAACCACAGACCGACAGACCGACAGACCGACAGAACGACAGAACGACTGAACCACAGACCGACAGAACGACAGACCGACAGAACGAACAGACCGACAGACGACAGAACGACTGAACCACAGACCGACAGAACGACTGAACCACAGACCGACAGACCGACAGACCGACAGACCGACAGAACGACTGAACCACAGACCGACAGAACGACTGAACCACAGACCGACAGACCGACAGACCGACAGACCGACAGAACGACCTGAACCACAGACCGACAGACCGACAGACCGACAGACCGACAGAACGACTGAACCACAGACCGACAGAACGACTGAACCACAGACCAAAGAAACGAACGAACGAAAGAGCGAAAAAAAAAAAAGAAAAAAAAAGAAAAGGGAAGAAAAAAAAAAGATCGACCAAGCGAGTGAACGGACGAATGACTGAAAAAACCGATCGACCGACCGACCGAAGGAACGACTGAACGATCGACCGAAGGAACGACTGAACGATCGACCGAAGGAACGACTGAACGATCGACCAAAGATACGAACAAAGAGCGAAACGAAGAGCGAAACAAAGGGGGGAAAGAATAAAGAAAGAAACAAAGAAAAAGAACGAAGAAAAAAAAAAAAGACGTTGCCGAAGAACTTGTCTATAAACGGTGCGGTTGACGAAAAGCGGGTGAGAAAAGGAAAAGAAAGGACAAAGGAGAGAAAGATCGACAGAACCACCGAGCGAACGAATGACTCAACACGACTCACCGACCGAATAAACCAACGAATGAATGGAAGTCAGAATACGCCTCCCAACCCCCGCACACACAAATAAACGATGATAAAGATAAACTCGCTAAAACAGCGCGGGATGGGGGTTGGGGGAGATTCTATCGTTCCAACTCCATGAGTCATAAATCATAATATTAAACAATTCAGCTGTAACTATAAAAAATCAAGTATCCAAAACTTCCAAACGATAATACTGGGACTACCATATTGAGGCTACACACATAATACAACATGACTAAAAGATGATAACAATTGAGTTCAGCGGTATATTTAACGTCTGTTCACCATCGATGATATTACACGAAAAATAATCTAAAACGTCATTACTATCTAACAATGCTTAACCTCAAGATAAAAAAAGAAGAAAAAAAAAACAAAAATAACTTATTGAATTAATGGTATTAAAAAAAACGCATCATAGCAACTTGGCAATTTTAGATTGTGCGATAATAGTAGCAATGTTTATGATAGTAGGGCTGGACAGTATTTGACTGATATCTTGGACTTTGATGTCAATAGAATTTTCTTTATAGATGGAGTTAAGACCGAACATTCTATCAACAAATGATGCACTGAAATAGGCTTACCACAAGCACAAAAAACATGGCAAGATATTTTGTGTTCCATGCATTTAACTTGAGTTTTGTTACTATCTTCAAAATGTGACGAGGATAAGTATTTATTTAAGATTTTCTCCACGAATTCTGTTATAAACACAACTTTCTAATTTATAACAAACTTTCTGACCAAGATATTTCCAGTGAAGATAATGAATTACAATCATGGCAATGTTTTAGCTCCGCTTTAGCAAGTATATCTGCTGCTTCGTTCAATTTCAACTCACTATGAGAGGGAACCCAGCAGAAGTCAACACATATTCCATGAATCCTTAAACAGTGTATGAGGTGATGAATACCAAAAAGTAGATCTTTCCGAGCCTTACCATCCCAATGTTCCAGAGACTGCAAGACAGTTTTGAATCAACACATATGAGAATATTATGAAAAGGCATGGGAGCATCATAAATGTAGCTCAACGCCATCAATATTGCATATAATTCTGCTGTAAAATATGGAAACGCTTTGCCAAGATGATCTTATTTTCCACATTTAGGCTAGGAATGACAAAACCAGAACCATACAAATGATATCTAGGACCGAGCCATCAGTGTAGATTTCAGGGATTACTATCAAAATTGTCAAGATGAACTCTGACATCACTAACCAAGAGATTAAAGTTTTCAGTTTTAGAAACACTTGTGTAATTGTAATCAAAATTTCCACAACAAATGCTCCCAAGAGGGAATCTTAGGCGTGATGGGATCTTCAGAAATTGTTGATAAATCAATAGTACAAGCAGACGTAAGCTTATACGTGTAATTTCTAATTGGTAGTAAATATATCATATTTCTAGCTCGTTTGGGTTAATCTTTGTTCGAGTCCATCAATAGTTCTGCTGTAACTGAGTTCTTAACTGAAAGTAAACGTGGAACAAAGCCCTTACCTTGCAGTCTCAGCGAGATATGGAACACCATCACATCTTCATCTTCTTCCTCAGTCAGCATAAAAAGGTTGCAAATTCTATAGCCCTTGATGGCTACATCTGGCCTCCTGTATGCACAGAACATTCCATACACCCGTATGCACGTGAGACATGGACTCTCACAGCAGACCTGAACAGCAGAATCCACGCCATAGACCTGAAGTGTCAATGCAGAACAAATACACCCGATTTTTTTTAAAGGATATACAACTTCACTTAAAACCCATCTTCAGCCATGAATCTCAAAATGTGTATCCATCACACATGATTCACCAAATTAATAATCAACGTATAGAATCAATCATCATGATCCACCATAAATAGCATATTTCAAACTTTCAGTCTTTCTAAAAAAAAACGAAATTCATAATTGATCACCACATCTCACAAAATACATTTCACAAATTACATGGATAAAACAATTAGGGATATTAACAATTCAAAGTACAACGTGTCTTCATATATTAAAATGTGAAGCACATATTTTCCTTGATCTTTGTCTCACATCATATGTTACAAAACCTCATGAAAGAGAATATTTCGAAGTGTAAATGTTTCTCAATAGACAAAATAAACATAATTTAAACATAGTTTTTCCCCACATGTAATGTTATAGTCCATTGAAAAGTGAACATATTTTCATTGTTGACATGAACTAATGAAAACAATAAGTTTTCTCACTGCACAATCACAACATGTGTATATACATTTCTAAAGAGTTATTTGCTCATGACACAACATATATATTCATCTTCACAAGCAAGTCAGACATAAATAGTACATGATTTTTTCATGTTTACGAAGAATAAAGCAAAGATAAATATGTATACTCAACATCAAGTAGTTTTTGCTTGTAAAACATATAGTCATTTCAACAGCAAATTAAGCATAAATACCACTTGATTTAAAAGCCAGTAGCATACCATGCACTGTCAAATGTGAGCACACCGTAATCATTAAGAAAGACAAAAAGCAGGAATAGTCTTTCCCTTGAATACAGTTACATTTGTCCATGAATATTCATACACGTGACAATAAATCTGCCATGACATTTGTGTTCCAGGCACTGGTTCAATGGTAAATTGGAATTCCTTTAGTCAAGTATACTTTTCCTTCTGAGAGCTGCCACAGAAGAGAGTCGTTCAAGGCCGACACCCTTGACACGCACAACGGACGGTGGAGAGCGCCCCCCGGGGGGGGGGGGGGGGGGGGGGGGGGGGGGGGGCGGCGTTGTGTTGGAGGTCCTGGACGGGGATCAGGACCGGCTAGCAAAGCCCAGGGGCTTTTCCACCAGTACGTGGCCTCAACCAGGGCGTGGTCCCAACCAGTGCGTGACCCCAACCAGAGCGCGGTACCAACCAGTGCGTGGTCCCAACCAGTGCGTGGTACCAACCAGTGCGTGGTCCCAACCAGTGCGTGGTCCCAACCAGCGCGTGGCCCCAACCAGTGCAAGCTCCGGGTGAAGCTCCCAGGAGGAGCTGCCACAGAAGTTCTTCAATGTCTGGGATGGGCTCGGCATCGAACACAGTGATCTTATTTAATTTCCTGTAATCGATGCAGAAACGAAACCGAGCCATCAGGTTTGTCCACCAATACAACTGGTGAGCTGTACGGAGACGTAGAAGGTTCTATGACCTTTAAATCCAGCATCACTTTGATTTCTCTTTCGACAACCTCTTTTTTGCAAATGGGAGGGGGTATGGTCTGGTTCGCACTGGTATTTCAGTAGTTAACTGAATACTATGGGGTTCAAAACCAGTCACTGTCCCTGGGGTATCTGTCAAACATCCTGAAAGTCTTTCAAAATTTCTTTGAGCTGTTCTGTTTGACTTGAAGACAAATCATTCGACAAAATCACATCATCATAGGTTTCCCCTTTTAACAGATAGAGTAGGAAGGGGTACAACATCATCTGCACTGGTAGATGTTAACACCCCTACATTTGCTGTTTTCACAACCTTTGATCTGTCCCTGTACTTTTACATTGGGTACAAATTCATCACTGATAATGTCTGTCATGTTGACACCAGTTTTGACACAGGACATATCCATTCAACTGACTGGTTGATAGCAACATTTGTACGTTCAACATACTTCTTCAAAATGTTCACATGGAATACCTTCTCAGTGTTTGCCATTTTGATCTTATAATTAACTGCAGAAAGTTTTCGACCACCTGAAAAGGACCCTTCCACATAACACGAAGCTTGTTATGTTCATCAGTGAGTAGTACAAGAACTTTATCCCCTACACTGAAGGAACGTGCCTTTGGTTTTCTATCTGCAAAGACCTTGTACACATCTGTTTTTTCTATCAGCTGACTGTTGAGCAAGCTCACATGTATCCGTCAAACGATTATGCAGTTCATAAACGTATTGGTAAACAGTTTTACTGTCAGGGATGTCCGTCTTTTTCGTCCATTGTGTTATCAGTAAATCCAAAGGACCCCTTGGTGAGTGTCCGAAAAGAAGCTCGAATGGTGAGAATCCCAGCGTTTCGTTCGGCATTTCCCTGTATGCGAAAAGCAAGGCCCGGGTTATGAAACGATCCATTCATGGGGTTCTTGCCTTGCAACCTTTCTCAACATGGATTTAAAAACGTTCCATTGAAACGTTCAACCATACCATTAGATTGGGGATGATATGGCGTTGTTGAAATGGAAGAGATTGACAACAGTCTGTAAATTTCTATCATGAGATCGGAAATGAATTGCGTTCCACATCCCAGAGAATTTCGTCTGGAAGACCCACTCTGGAAAAAATCGCAAGTAAGGCTTCAGCGACAGACACTGTATCAATTTTCTTCAGTGGAATCGCTTCTGGATACCTTGTCGCTGTATCCACCAAAGTTAAAATATAGCGATATCCGGAAGAAGACAGTGGTAAAGGCCCAACAAGATCAATAGCCACCTTCCGAAATGGGACGGAAATGAGAGGCATTTTGTGCAAAGGTGCACATGGGACGCGACCTTTCTGAGATGTCTTTTGGCAGATGTCACATGAGCGGCAGTATTCTGTAACTTCCTTTGTGACACCTGGCCAATAAAAAGAATCAAGAACTCTCTTTAATGTTCTTTTGATTCCACAGTGACCAGCGAACATGCATCATGAGCCGTGGTGTAGTACTGTTTCTCTAAGTGGTTTTGGAACGACAACTTGTTTGTTGTCCTGTCCAGGTACACACCTGTAGAGAATGTCAGAGTCCAGTATGTACGTTGGTTTGTCCGTTGGTATATCAGTGACAGTCTGTTTAGCAGCAGAAAGTATTGTCGTCAGCGTCTCGTCTTTTCCCTGCATTTCTTTTAGATCATCTGGGGTAATCTGGAGTTCATCCAGTTTTGAGATTTTTAGCGGCTTTGTAGCCTTTCCCTGCTCTATGATGTCTGACCTGGTACTCACAAAACAAGGAATGAACGATCCTCCAGCACCACCATGTACTGTAGCGACACCTGGCAAATTGCCCAAGATCAAGTCGCTTTAACTGGGTTATCAATGACACAGGCGGTAAGAAATCCGGAGTAGTACGGTGTATCGACCGAAATTTTCGCCAGCGGAAACGTTTCAATCTTGCCTCCAAACGACCTACACTTTTGGACAGTGTCGAGATACTGGTTTTGAAGCACGAAAGATTTTCTTACACCAGCGGTGGTGCACCCAGTGTCTCGCAAAACCAAAGCCTGCAATCCGTTGATGGCTCCGTTTTCTAACATGAGACCATCAACCGATTGATCTGGTGCCAAAACAAGGCCTTCTTCACAATCAGTGGAGACTAATGCGGATTTTGAATCATTTGGTTTGAAAGGGCAATTCTTTTTCAAATGGAACTTACCCTCACAAAAGAAACATCGCATTGTCTGATCGGCAGCTGACTGATTTTGTGAACTTCGGTTCTGTCCACGAACTGGCCCAAAAGGTCTACGTGGTGGTCGTTGTCCACGACCTCGGAACGTTTGCTGAGAAGCAACGGGTTTTCCCGGGGGTGAGTACTGGTACTGACGAAAGTCACTCGAACCGCGGAAAGATCCCTGTCCGTTCCTAGGATAAGTATATCCTTGAGGACTCAGAAATGACCCACGATTTCCTTTCCTGTAACTTCCTGTCCTGATGGGATAGTACATGACGCATGAGACTCAAAGATGGAAAATTCTCCTTTCCTAGCCACGCCCTTATCTGGGTGAGCGATACAATACTGATCAGCCATCTGACACATTTCCTCAACGCTTTCAAATTGCCTTTCTTTAAGGAAAGTGGCCAGATCTTTGCTCACGCTCTGGAAAAGTTGTTCTCTAAGAAGGAGATCTCGCAGTGTTTGAAAAGTTTTTGTTCGTTTTTGATAATCGATCATCGATCTAAACAATGACTCATACGGATTAGAAACGACGGAAACGATTCTCCTTTGTCAGGGCGCACAGAACGGAAACGTTCGCGAAAACGATCAGCAGAACATTGAAATTTCTTGAGGAGTTCTTCTTTCAACTGATCCCAAGTTAAATTTTGTTTCGCCGCGAGTGTGTGGTACAGTGTCAAAGCGCTACCCTTAAACAACGACGCAATATACAATGTCCACTTTTCCTTTGGCCAACCACAAGACGTTGCGTGACTTTCAAATCGGAAAAGAAAACTATCGATGTCATCTGTTTTTTCCTCGAAGGGCGGTAACTTTGGAATATATGCTGTTTTCGGTTGAGGCGCGCTTGTGGAACCGACTGGGGGAGGTTCTTCGATGCTGTAATCTTTTAATTTCAGCATCAGTCTCTAGTTCGAACTGCCTCACTTAAATTGACGTTCTTCAGCTTCAGCTTCCCTCTGTAGTCTTTTTTCTTCAATTTCAGCTTCCCTCTGTAGTCTTTTTCTTCAATTTCAGCTTCCCTCTGTAATCTTCTTCTTCACTTTCTAGTTTCCTTTGATTTTCTTCTCTTTCTAGTTTCCTTTCTTCACTTTCTAGTTTCCTTGATTTTCTTCTCTTTCTAGTTTCCTTTCTTCACTTTCTAGTTTCCTTTGATTTTCTTCCTCTCTAGTTTCCTTTGATTTTCTTCTCTTTCTCTTAGCCTGTCTGCCCTATCTATGCATTGTTGCACATAGTTGGTAAGTTTTTCTCCATCAAAACCAAGCGCTCCGCTTGTTGAACATATTTATCAAAATCATCCATAATGAACCGTCAACAGATATAAACACAAAACAATTTCTAAGTATGAATAAAAATAAGGCGATATATGATGGCGTTTTATGTTTCACAAAAACGTAATTATAGTATATACAAATAAAGAATTCAATTTCCGGTGTAACAGAAAACAGCTTACTAAAACAAGGTAGATATGAAACACAGGAATGTATTTTTCCAGAAGTATTTTGTTCTCGAAAACAGGTATCAATTGTAATTTAAAAAAAAATGACGTTCAATGCTAATCTGTTTTCCCTAAGAAAGGAAAAAACACAATAAAGTTTTCTGAAAATAAATTCTTTATAAAGTTTTAGTTCTTAAATGTTCTTGTTGTCAGTCTTTCTTTCTTACTTAATTTCCAAATGAATTTACAAAACAAATGTATCGTATACGATAAATGAATATAAATTTACAAAACAAATGGAAGCACAAACAATTAAAAAAGAGAGGAAGAAACACAAACTAGCTGAAATCCTACCTAAAAGATGAAAATGTTGAAAAGAAAACTAGATAGGAGCTTATTGAGGAGAAGGTTTATAGAGGTTTGAAAAAGGGGGTGAAAAGGAAATGAAAGGATACACAGGATCAGAACAGTGAGAAGAAATCAAGAAAGCAAAAGAAGCCCTCAGACAGCACCCTAGTGGTCACTGTCTCCGTGAAACTGGAGACGGGAAAAACAACTCACGCACAATATACACACTACAGTAATAATACAAAATACTAAACAATCATCAATAAATATACATCACCCAAACTCAAAGAAAATCTCGCAACACACACAGAAAAAAAATAATCAAAAGATAAAGATGTTATTTGGGCTGAGCGGTAATCAACTCCACCACCTACACTATTTGCGTGACGGAGGTTGAAGCTGATCCCACACTCTGAGGGCAAGGGGAAAAATCAAAATGAAACAATAGGAAAGGGAAAGCAATAGATATTTACAAGAAGGGAAGGACTACCGACTCCCCAACGCCATGCCCCCTGCTAAACGCAGGAAGAGGTTGGGGCTATCAGTCCTGGGAAGGGGACAAAACAAAATCTAATACTCTAGGGGAAGGACAGCGACTCCTCAACGCCCTGCCCCCTTGCTGCCAGGTACGAGCAAGAGGAGGTTGAGGCTATCGGTCCTGAGGGGGGGAAGGGTCAAAAAGAAATCCTGCAAAAAAAAAAAACCTTAACGGAGTAGAGCAACCAAAAGAAATGTCAACCACCCGAAACACATATAAAAATAGAAAAAAAACAACAAATGCAAATATTATACACAATAATAATTAACTAATTTCTTTTTTTTTCCTTCCTCAAACCCTTGAGGGTACAAATCAAAATCTTTTTTATTCAGGCCCCAAGGGCACAAATAGAAATCCTTCCTCTGAAGGTACAAATAGAAATCTTTCTTTTTTTTTTCTAGGGGAAACAAAACAACGGCAGCTACGTCGGTGAAACTGGAGTCGGGGTCACCACTGTCACACTGTCACTTTTGCACACGCGCATTCATGACAGCATTTACTCCATACGCACACGCAATCTTTCCAATCAACCAAAGGCGCACTACCGAATGTTTTTTCTTCTCCCCCTCTCCTTCGGGAAAACACTTTACTAAATCACATCAAACAATTTATAAACAGATTTTATACATGTAGCTCTCTTTCCACTGAGAGGCAAACTAACTCACTCAAGACTTCATAAAGTCACGGCCTTCACACAACATTGGCCCACAAAATCCAGACCAGGAAAATAAATGATTCTTTCACTCCTTGATGCTATGCCTGCATCCGAATTAAGACTCGCTCCATCCTTTCATGATTCCCTGTCTCTCTCAGACATCATCTCGCCCCTCGATTTCTCCCGTCCTGGAGATATGACTTCCGACTCCTCTCCATCAACTTCTCCTGTCCCTGGAGAGATGAGTTCCAACTCCTCTCCCTCGACTTCTCTTGTCACTGGAGATACGAGTTCCGACTCCTCCCCTGGAGTCCTGATTTGCTGGGGCTGAACTATCCGGTGTGTTCCCCACACCATGGCCATCTTTAACACCTCACGGGGTGAAAGATGAAGGGTGAAGGGCGAAGGGTAAAAGGTGAAGGATGAAGGCTGGTAATGACTGGTCAGCAGCGAGGACAACGTCCTGACAGGCTCGAGTCTCTATGCCATCTGCTGGGCTAAAACTGATTCTTTCCTCCCTCCTCCTAGTGAGTGCATACTCAGTGTTCAAAACACATGACCAGCACCTTACCAGCCTTGTTAAACTATCACTCAGTGGTCACTTTCACCCAATGACCACGTTTGTTTCTTTACTGAGTCATTCTCACCATTATTTGGGGACGCCCGCTACACTAGTCAAGCCACATGAATATTCTTTCTTTTTAGTTGTGCATGGGGAAATGATCCATATCACTAACTACATGTGATGGAGCGTCACATGCCTTGATGTGAGGCTACGTCACATGACAAGCACGCACTATTCCCCCCTGTCACGACCGACCCCTGGAGGTCTGCCCTGACAGGATCAGTTTAGATGGGAGTGAAGGGAGTGACTGACCTCACACGCCTCGCAAGAGCCCACACAAGAAAGATTACGATACAACACCCCATTTATTCACATCAACACACGCAATCACAAATAAATATTCAACACACGCACCATGCACAATCACAATCAAGCATTCCAATACACCACAACATGCACAATCACAATCAAACATTCAATACACAACATGCACAATCACAACCAAGCACTTCAACACATATGACAATAACACCATTAATAATAAACATTCCCAGCACCCATCCTTTCCACACCATGGAGTGCCTCCACACCCCTGCCTCTCCAAAGTCTACTGGGAGCACCCTGTCGCACTAGGTGCTCCAAACCGGGTCGTTCTTGAAGAGAGTCGTTCAAGGCCGACACCCTTGACACGCACAACGGACGGTGGAGAGTGCGCCCCGGGGGGGATGGGGGGGGGGGGGGGGCGGCGTTGTTTGTTGGAGGTCCTGGACGGGATCAGGACGGCTAGCAAAGCCACGGCTTTTCCACCAGTACATGGCCTCAACCAGGGGTGGTCCCAACCAGTGCGTGACCCCAACCTGAGCGCGGTACCAACCAGTGCGTGGTCCCAACCAGTGCGTGGTACCAACCAGTGCGTGGTCCCAACCAGTGCGTGGTCCCAACCAGCGCGTGGCCCCAACCAGTGCAAGCTCTGGGTGAAGCTCCCAGGAGGAGGGAAAAGGTAGCGGAGGAGAGAAGAAAGGGAGGGAAGGGTACTGGAACCCCGCCGTCAGTACAGTCTGACCCATGCTGTTAAATCCTAACAGCCACTCGCATGATGGGCGAGGGGAGTCTACTAAATACACCAACAACACCAGCTCAACACAGACCTGAGCATAACACAGCAAACCAATCAAATCAGGAATGTTCGTTAAAGTCTTCTCATACGAAGCAGGTAAGGGACTGCATTAAATTAACAGGCTATAAAACAAATATGAATTATCTTCATCCTTCTCTCTCTCACGTTTAACATTCTCCTTCCTTAGGAAATGAACCAAACACAGCAACCATCGCTTTATAACTGCCACCACATTTGCAAATAATAATTCAATGGCGTAATTATCACATTTATAGCCACATTTCAAATAACACAAATCTCCAACCACGCATCCAAACGACAAATCATGCGTACGCACGCTCGCGAACATAAAACTCGTTCTCCTTGCACACACAAACAGATGGTGGCCGAAGAATAAGAGTCCGGCGAATGTGACAGGGGCGACGAGCGAGACCAAGCAAGTACCAACCCTGAATCACCAGGTTCTCTCCCATCCCCACCGACTACCGCATCACCAGATGCATAAACAGGAGAAAGAATTTTGGATATAATTTAGAATGGCCAGGTTAAAGATTGAATTAACCAGAGAAAAGGTCTCAAACAATATTTCTTTTACAATTTTGAAAACAAAAGAAAATTGCGCAAAAGAGAAGAATTAGCCGGCTAACAACGGAAAAAAAAAACAACAACAAACGAACCACGAAACTGATGCTACCAGCTACCCGTGGGGTGACCCAGAAGAGGCGGTCAAACGACTCTCTCTGCCCTCTGTCCAGTCGAGAGGACAGAAGCGCAGATGCGGAAAAAGAAGAAGTGATGTCCCTCTCCTACAGGCCGACTGTAGGAATGAAGGTACCGACTGTACTTCGACGATAAGGTGAAGAACCAGGACCGGAGCAGGCGCTCCCAGAGACATCTTCCGCTCGAGTGAAGAGAAAACCTGCCTAAGCGATGGCGGCCAACATGCCACGCTACGTCACAGAGTGAGCATACCTCAAACTAAAAGAAATGAAGCACGTGCGACAGGTAAAAAGACAGGAGAGAGGCCGATAGAGACAGCCAGTTAAAGCGAAAGGTACCAGCCACCCGTGAACCTGCAGGGTGAATCGCACCGGCAGTGGAATTAGAGAGAGAGAGAGAGAAAGCAAACCGAACTTGAGCTTGAACTACACCAAGGTGCAACCGCACCACAAGCCACACCGAGGACGGACACGCGACAACAACAACGATAATAAACAAATGAATAATTCCGCCACCCCAGATGGGTCAAACGTCGTAGGCCTCGTGACAAACTCGTGACACCCCCTATTGCTGGCCAATCCTGGGAGCTATCAGTCTTTATCCCAAAATAATTACCTCTAGCAGGTTCTCTTA
Organism: Conus ventricosus; assembly: GCA_018398815.1. Classification (NCBI taxonomy): domain Eukaryota; kingdom Metazoa; phylum Mollusca; class Gastropoda; order Neogastropoda; family Conidae; genus Conus; species Conus ventricosus. The sequence goes on along the minus strand of JAFLJL010004067.1, from coordinate 5,216 downwards.
TGGCATGGGTCACTTTCAACATACTGACAAAAATCCTCACTCGAATTAAGAAGTTTTATTAAGCTTCCTTCTGAGATAAATGGAGTGTGTTTTTAGAGATAAAACTAGGCATTTGCACTTAAGTCTTTTTAGTTAAAAATATTCCTTCAACTTGATAGACAGCAAGACATGGAAAACAAAGTAAGTGTGCCTTTCCCATGAGGAGAAACATTGATCAATCAAACATTGCAAATAAAACTATGTACACATGCTAAAAAGACATAAAAACGGTACATACCAACTGTTCTTCTCTGTTGTTTTCGCCGCTGACGAAGAATATTTGTTGAGACATAGCCATCCAAGATTATAGTTATTCCAACAGTGAAATCCACCATACCACTCCGATCTCACAAATGCCATCTCCACAATTCAGAACATGTACAGTTTCAAGCTTTCCTTTCATGAATAATCTAAATCAGTTCTAGCACAACACACTGTGATAATCATTGTTCTCTAAATGAGTTCTAGCACAGCACACTGTTTGTGATAATCATTGTTCTCTAAATGAGTTCTGGCACAGCACACTGTTTGTGATAATCATTGTTCTCTAAGTCAGTTCTAGCACAGCACAATGTTTGTGATAATCATTGTTCTCTGCAGTTAAACAGTAACGACTGCTAACACACACAACCCCCTCCCCATCCCACCCTCCCCAAACAGATTTGTAGCAAATTCTAGTCTGTCTCTCCCCACTGTCACACTCGTTCACATCAGCTCCTCCAGACGGTCCACCTGTTGGCCAAGGTCGGCAGGTTGTTGTAGAAAGGGTGGTGCTCCTCTGGAATCACACTGAGCGACACAGGGAAAGCAGGTCTCGCTTCTTGGCCTCTGAAATGGGCAGCTTCCCCTGGTAACGAGGCTTGATGATCTGCCCCAAGATGGCTGCCTCCTCCTTGCTGAGGGTGTTGAGAGACAGAGCTGGTGGTAATCACTGTCATCAAAGTCGTACTTGAAGTACATGGTGTCTTAGCCTTTCCTGAAGTGGATCACCTTCATCTTCAGCAGCTCACTCGCTTGTTGTGCCTGTCCACCTTGGTGTTGCGGATGACCTGTGATGCCAGGTGCTTGAAGTCAAGGATCTGACTGAACCGAATGGGGACGACAGTGTAGGGGTTGTGCCGCCTCGCCATGCGGAAAATAAATGTCCCAGCCACTGGGAGTGTACAACAGGGCTTGCTTTTTGTGCGAATGCAATTGCTGAGTGCATAGAATCACATTTCCATCTGCGTATGGCCGTCTCCAGGTACTTGTGGGTGACTGAAGTGATATTGTGAACTTGCTCGAGGGCGTACAGGATGGCTACTGCTAAGTACTGATTGCGATTTTGTCCTCCACAGCAGTCTGAATAGAGCACAACCTCTTTCACTGTCACTGGAAGTGACTGGAAGTAGAGAAGAAGGCAAGAGGCAATTTCCACTGAGCCCTCTTTCCATTTGTCTCATCCAAACATAGCAGGTTGCCTTTCCATCTGCCAGAGAATACACCGTGAAATTGTACACAGAGAGCTTGCGCTTGTAGTACAATTGACTAACAAGGCCGCATGGGGTTGGTTAGAACAGCCTGAAGGTCAAGAGTAACAACATGATGACGAATCTTGTTTGGCCAGCTCCTTGTCTTTTGCCTTCTCCTCTCTTGCTCTTAGTTTCATCTGGGTGTGCCTCTTGTATTCCTTTCCTCATCTTCTGTTACGCCTTCTTTGAGTTTTGCCGCATAGTTCACACACACTAGGCACTGATCTTTCTTTGGTTTGAGGAAGGATAAGTTGAAATCCGAATTGAATACATCTCTGTATTTACGACAAGACACTGGAGTGTTTCCCTCAGCCTGCATTTCTCCATGTACAGATGGTACATCTTGGTGACGGTGAGAGCAGGTCAAGGTACTGTCTCTTGGTGTCCTTTCTTGTGTAGTGACTCTCAACACAGGGGAAGGATCGATTGTTCTCGTACGTCTTCCACCGCAGCTGTCTGTGTCCTGTTGTGAGCTGGGTGTTTTTCCCCGTCCATCACCTCCTGTAAAGGTGCCCATGTCGCTGTTGGCCATGGCATGGTTGACATAGCCCTCTCCAACATCCAGGTCGCAAGAAAAAACTTCTTGCACACCCTGACCCTGCTGCCATTGATGGTGAAGTGATAGGATCTGGCTACGATACGTTTCCTGGGTAATGGACACTTGTCCTTGCCGAGTATGGTCTTGCTCTTGTTCAGTGATATTTGAGCATGCAAACTGCTTTTGTCTGTCATAGGATGGCAAGGCATAGAAAATGTCGAAAATTGCCTGGCGATCATCATTTGCAATTTTTTTTACAATCAAACCTGCATTTGGTGCAGTCAACAGAGCGTATTTCCTTTTGCTGAATGTTTTTTTCCTGACTGAGCTACATGTTCTTTACCTTGCAGCTTCAGAGCCTTTCTAACGTTCTTTTTCCACGTTTGTGGGTTGGCAGAACGTTTCCTTGACAGTTTCTTTTTGGTGGGGTGTTGTAGAGGCCCTGCTTTCTTGGGGTGGAATGCTGCTGAGGAGACCCTGGAGATGCATGGCTTGCTGAAGTGTCAGGGAAGGTGTCATTCTGTGTCACACCGCTTGAGTCATAGCTGGACTGCTCTGTGGGCTGCGGAATGAACATGCAGGCATCGTAGTGTTGAGGGTCGCATTGAAACAGGGCAAGACTGATATTTTGTTTTGTCAATTCTCCTGCGTTTATCGGCTCCACATTGAGTTTGGGACCCCCCGCTTGTGAAGATCTCCACATGCCTTTTGGTCCATTCTGCCAGGACCAGTGGCAAGAGATCAGCAATGCTTGTGGACCATCTGCCTTCAGTCCGAAGGTCCTCGATGGCATCGATGTAAGCAGTGTTGTCCATGTCACGCGCCTCAGCCCCCAGAAATGGCATGAACAGCTGCCTCTCTGTCAGGAGAAGATCACACAGCTTGGCCCGTAGTTCACTGGCTGTCACGCCTTCGATGTGTGTCACTGCAGCTTCAAAAAAGCAATTGCCATCAGCTTTGATCGAACGCGAACGTATCCATTTGATCCAAGGTGTTGTCAAGTGAGGTTTGGTGGGCCAATGTCTCTTTTTGATGCTTTTTAGCCTCTTCCAAGCTCGCACGTTTTGCTGCATCAAGTGCATTGTCAGCTGATTGTTTCGCTTTATTAATAAGCGGCTCATCATCACTTGAACAATCAGTCCTATATTTACGTCTGAGAGCAGACAATGGCTCGTCCTCCTCATCCTCGTCCTCACTGGGGGCACTGCCTCGTCCGGCTGATATTCAGCTCCTTCTGCCATCATTACACCGCGACTGTAAACAATAAAACAGTTTGCATCAGCTCATGATGATATTACTTAAATAATAAAAACTATCTCTCTCTCTCTCTCTCTCTCTCTCTCTCTCTCACACACACACACACACACACACACACACACACCACACACACACACACACACACACACACACACACACATGCGTAACTTATGTAATTTCGCTTGAATTACATACGAACACACAACATGCACAGAGATAAGATTATTGAGAGAGAGAGAGAGAGAGAGAGAGGAGAGAGAGAGAGAGAGAGAGAGAGAGAGAGAGAGAGGAGAGAGAAAGAGAGATAGAGGGGGGGAGGGAGAGGGAGAGGGAGAGAGAAACTGAGGCAGAGACAGTGACAGAAAATAAAACATCATTACCTTTTGAGAGAAATGCGATGAAAAATGGCTGGAAAATCCAACTGGGAAAGTGTGTTGCTTCTTCAATTGAAAATGGCAAAATGGGAAGAACAAAGGCTGGAAAATCCGACTGAGAAAATGTGTTGCTTCTTCAATGAAAATGGCAAAATGGGAAGAAAATGCTGTGTCCAGGAAATCGTCCCTAGTCGTGGTAACCAAATTAAGGAGCCATTCCCACGCTGGAAATGCTGCTACTGCCCGATGTGTTTAATTGATATTACCAACCGGACAAGTGCCAGATGCACATATCTCAACACCAAGTTTACATAGCAGACCCCCGACGCTACCTGCTACAAGTCGGTATCTTGCACCTGCTATGTTTTTGGCCAGTGGGAAGAGATGATTCAAAAAGAAAACTTGCTTGCTATAACTCAGTAAGTTGAGAATCCGAGTTCTAGCTGTACTCCGCCAGGCAAATGAGTGCTTTGCTGTCACTGCTATAAGTCATGATAGCAAGATACGTACATTTAGCTCCCACACTTGTGTGGTGCCCTGTAGAACAAAGCGAGCTATAAGTCTGAACTTTACTTAAGTACTTTTTGCTATCAAAAGAACCAGGGATAAAAGATAATTGATTTAGGTTTTAATTAATAACTCAATCAATTTTACTAGAAACGAAAATCTGACATCGCCATCGGAAAGAGAGAGTCCAAATCTATCAGAAGAGTATAAAATCTCAAAATCGAAACAAATCGAGTTACTGACTTCTAGCAGTCAGCCCTCGAAATGTTGTAATAACCTTCTGGTATTTGTATATGCCTTATTTGACTGCCTTGTTCGTCATCAACATTAATCCAGTTATTTTGAGCTCCTTCAGATATGTTAACCCAACATAACTTTAAAACCAATTTCTTTAAGGGCAATCCTACAACTCCCGCGCCAATTGGTAATTGGGTACGTTAAGAACACACGCTCGTTTTGCTTGGTAATATTGATGTACATCTTTTTTATAACTATTTAAAAAACTAATTTAAAAATGGAACCATTTTAAATATAACGAAAGTGCTACTTACGATGTAGGAGCGTTTTATAACCTTAAAGCTTTGGACTTCAGCAATTTAACCATTGCGTAGATGGATCATATGGCTTCCGGGTTAGACTTGTCAACCACTAACTAAATATTTAAATCCGCCATAAAGAGTGACAGAGTGCCATCAGCATGGTCATCCCATCCTATGGCTTTTTTTCCAGAATCAGTTAAATTTTGCCATTTACTGCGCAACTACTGGCTGTGGGGTTTCATATGCAAACCATTTAAACCACCCTAATCTTAGTAAGGTCAGTATATAACTTTCATGTTTATTACCAGTACAGACGAATACTAACGAACTGCAAGTGCCCCTCCCTAACGACAACGCGTTTAATCATTAAAAGCCCAATGGACACTAATGCATATGAAAGAATTTGCAACGATTTAACATACCTTCACGATTTAAACAAAAGTAAACCGTA
>JAFLJL010004066.1:0-17794 GCA_018398815.1 Conus ventricosus | reverse complement strand
AGCTTTTTTGATCAAGTCTTTTCATAACGATCGATCGTCTAAGGTGATTCGCCTAAAGTGGGAGCGTGGGGGAAACCCTTAGAGGCACTAGATCAGCTTCTACAGACCATTTGTATACGTTTACAGTGAGTGGGGGTTCTGTTCTTCAAACTGAATATACTTTCTATACTTACTGGAAAGTTGCAAAGCAGACGATGCAGGCGGAAATCTAAACAAATCTTAAATAAATGTTAGCGAACCGCCCAGAGAACGTGGACAAACGAGTTACAAGACAAAAACACGACGCGTTTCGACCTCTTAGGTCTTCGTCTGGTGATAATTAAACGAATAAAACAACGAAAATTCACTTAGCTTTGGTCGCTTCAGATCGCTCAGGCTTCAGCGCAAGGAAGAAGGCGTTGCCTCCTCACTTGCATGGTTAAACTGTGTAAGCATGTAATCAGCCCAGTTAGAGTTAAAGTCGTGATAGCTGATTACTTCTTTCTGCCTTCTTCCTTGCGCTGAAGCCTGAGCGATCTGAAGCGACAAAGCTAAGTGAATTTTCGTTGTTTTATTCGTTTAATTATCACCAGACGAAGACCTAAGGTCGAAACGCGTCGTGTTTTGTCTTGTAACTCGTTTGTCCACATTCTCTGGGCGGTTCGCTAACATTTATTTAAGACTTACTGGAAAGGTTATGTTATCAAAGTTCAGCTCTTGCTTATATTGTTCTAATTAGATACTCTGTTTGCATGATTTTTAACAGGATATAAATGTGCTAAAACACCACATAAAACACATGCTGTCAGAATTATGTATGTTTAAGACTGCTCGTTTTAACTCTAACTCTTTTGGAAGAGGAAGGTAAGAATTGCCAACTATAGGATAGAACTTTGTTTGTCTTAATTTGATTTCAAGGACTGTCCCTTCAGACCATCCAGAACCCCTTAACTTTGCCTCCTCACTTGCATGGTTAAACTGTGTAAGCATGTAATCAGCCCAGTTAGAGTTAAAGTCGTGATAGCCTTGTTGAAACCAAGACTGGCATGTTACTATCGTCAGGCGTTATATAATCAATCAGAACAGCCAACAGCACTTTTACTGGCGGCTCGCGTTGAAGAGACTCTGTGATTTTAGAGATAGCATGTCCCACGCTTTCATGAACATTTGTGGGGTTAATGATGTCCATGTCTACTTCACTAAACGTATTGCTTAATTGTTTGTCACTACCAAATATTTCTTCCATTGTATATAGTTTTCCGTCGTCATTTTTAAAGCCACAATATTTACGTAAATTAAAAAATAAATGTATATAAAAGTAAGTAAAAACGCTCTTTTATTCTTCACCCAAGCATCGCAACACTTCAAGACACGTTAACCTTACAATAAACACCGCCAATATTTTAGCTTTTTCTGAATCACTACGTCAATGTTTATCACTTTGATTGCTTCGTTAAATAGTTCACTATGATCTTTTATTATATTGTCTATATCATTCTCAAAACCAAATTCACTAAAATCAATGTTTAATAATTTCATTGTTTTGTCAAATAGTTCATTTACAATTCTTTAAATCAGATTCACTGAGTTCGGCAGCCATTTTTAAATCTAAAATAAATAAATAAAAAATTAATTGTAAATTCAGCTATTATTCATAGTCTTTTCTAATCGTAAAACATGATCTTCATTAAAGCGAATAGCTACTCCTTCAGGGGTGGTAGAAACAGTCAGATTAGCATCTTCAGGGGCCATATTATCAACTAAAATGGCAAACAACTTTATAACTGGTTGGGGCCAAGAATCTGGTATTTTACTGATGGCTTCCAATAACACTTCTCGCATGTCTATGCGATTAAAAAGATCAGTAATTAATTCTTCAAACCTGTTCTTTAACTGATCTTTATCGCCTCCCTCTCCCAATCCAACTCGTAAAGAAATATTAATAAGCTCTGTAGCTACTTCGGGCTTCATTTTTTAAACCAAAATAAAATCATAAATTAAAAAAAATAATTAATCAGTTTCTCTTGTTTTTGTGCAAGAATTAGAAGAAGTTATATGTGTGTGCGTGAGTGGGCAGGGGGTGGGGCGTGTGGGGCTTAATTAACTAGGTCAATCAATCCCAGATCCTTTTGACCTAGTTTACTGCCCTGCTTTGTAGGACAAAACGTGAGTGTGTGGGCGTGCGTGGAGTGGGGGTGAGTGGGGGTGAGGTGGGGTGGTGCATGTGTGGGGTGGGGTGGGGTTGGGTTGGGTGGTGCGTGTGTGGGGTGGGGTGGGGGCGGGGTTGGGTGTGTGTGTGTGTGTGTGGGGGGGGGGGGTGGGGGTGTGCAGGAGTTACCTCCCTTAGTATTATTTTTAGCCTTGTGGAGGGCCTTTCTAGGACCGGCGGTCGGTGGGCGCGTGACACAGTTCTGGCGTATTTTAGCCTTAGGCTGGGGCCTGCTTCCTGGGAGCCAGTCGGCGGTTACGCGTAACCGTTACTATTTTTAGACCACGTCATGCGTTTGTGGCTTTCCTAGTAGGGTATTGATTTTTCACAGCAGCTACCGACCTGCCAGTACTCGGAAAAGCCAACGTCGCTTTGCATATATTTTAAAATGAACCTTCTTTTCTCATACAAGCTGTGGATAGAAATTCCAAGCTTGTGAAACTTTGGATAGTAAAAAACAAATGATAATTCTATCAGTTTTCTACACAGCCTGGGTTCCATCAAATTTCGTTTTTTCAAATAATTTCCCAGGACGCTTTTGGGTTAGATTTTTTGAAAAGAGTTTTTGTTCTTTCAAGCCAATGGCCTAAAGCAAAGATTGCCGAAGAGTTTTACGATTTCAGCTTTGATCTCATAACAGTCTTCAGCAAAACAGGCGTAATTTCAGCCATGTTTTTCAGCTTCATAAAAGAGCCTTCATCAATGGGCTCATAATCAAGTTTCTCTACAAAACAATTACGTAAAAAAGCGTCCAGTTCACTTACTGTCATTTCACGTTTTCGTTGCTTGGTTTCTAAAAGATCAGGCCTTCTTTTGACCGGGTGGTTTCAAGCAACAGCGAGCTAAAAAACGTCCTCACGGGTAGGGCGCACGCTGAATAATGAGATCTGACTTCCCGGCCAGAAATGGCGTCATACTCCTGTCGATTGGTTGAACGTGCACACGTGACAGGCCGGGCCATAGCTCGATGATTACTAATGCACTATTAGTAGCTCTCGCGTTGCACGCTCTGCTGCACACAGTTCCAGCAGCAATATTGATTAGAATCGGTCTGTGTTGGAGTTGTCAAGCCATATAAGTATTTAGTTGATTTTATGTGCCTGGAGAGAATGTAAATATGTTTGTTCACGATCACCCTATCTTATCTTGCACGTAAGCCCCCATTTTAATGTGCTAATTACGTCAATTTTTGGCAGTTTTGCGTGTTAATTTTTTTTGTGAAAACAGGTGTTAATTTTAGCCAAAAGTGACATGAGAAGGACGTGATTTGTATGTGAAAAGGGGGGTTTTCATGCAAATAAGAGGGGTGGTCTTAAACCCGCATATTTCCCTTCTCTTCTATTTTCCTCAATCTGTCAATCTTCTTTTATTTATTTATCAATTATTATCATTATTACTATTTTTATATATTAAATCTTTATATTTTAAATATATAAAATTATAAAAATTTATTATATATTTTTTTAAATATTATATATTATTTGTTAAAAAAGGTTTTAAAAAGTAAAAAATCATTACAAATTTTTTTCCCAAGTTTTTTCGCGGTCGTCAGGATAAATTTTGGGTTTTGCCCACCCCCGGTGTTATATAGCGTGGGGGGCCCCGGGTTTGGGGTTTGTTTGCATTTGGGGGGGTTGGCTTTGGGGTTTTTTTGGGGTTTTTCCCGGGTTTTTTGGGTTTGGGTGTTTTTCATCAAGGGTTTTTTTTTATCCTGCAGTTTTTTTATATTTCTTTTTTGGGGTGTTTAGGGGGTTTGAAGGGGGGTTTATAGTTTTAAAACCATTTTTTCAGTTAAACAAAGGTTCCACCTTTTTAAAAATTGCTGTTGATGATGCTCTTTTTATGTTTTTCCCAGGAATTTTGTAGTTTGTTTTTGCGTTTTTTAATTTTTCCCAGATATTTTTAAACTCGTTCGTTTGGTTTTTGTATTTTTTTTTTTTTAAAATTGATTTTTTTTTGTGGTTTGCTTATCGGTTTTGAAGTGGTTTTTTAGTGGTGCCCCCTATGTTTGTTTTTTTAAATTTTCTGAGGTCACAGTGGTTTTGGTATTCAATTTTTTGTAAAGGCATTTTTTGCTTGGGGGGGGAACTGCTTTTTTTTGATGCAATTGCAAGATTTCCTTTCTTCCCCCTTTTTTGTGTTTTGGGTTTTCATTTTGTTAGATGCGTAATTTAAAATTTTTTTAGGTTGGGCTTTAAAATAAATAGATAGTTTGAGGGGTTTTTTTGGTTGAATATTTTTGTATTTTGTTTTCCCTTTTGGGGGAACGAATTTTTTAAAAATTTTAAAAAATTTCCCTTTCCCAAATTTGTTTTTTGAGTTTCCCTTCGAAAGGTGGGTTTTCCCATATGTTTTTTTCTTTTCCTGTTTTTTTTATTTCATTTGTGTTTTTTGGGGGGTTGTATTGTTTTTGGGTAGCGAAACCCACTTTTTTGCAGTGCTTTTGGTATTCAATCTGCGTTGTTAAATATTTTCATTGAAATGACGGGTTTTTGGATAGTCTTTGTTTATCCCTTGGGTATGGTTTTTAAAATCCCGGATGGGGGTGGTTTCCCTTTTGATGTTTACATAGATGGGTTTTCTTGGGGCTTTTGTAGGGTTTTTATTTATGTGGTTGTTGAGATCAAGGTTATGTCAAAAGTAGTTTATTTACCTTTTTGTTTGTTTAAAATGGTAAATTTTTAAGTTGGGGTTTTGGAAATTTTGCTATTTTCTTTCTTCTTTTTTGTAAAGGGTTTTTGGGGTTTGTTGGTAGGCAGAAGGCCCCGTGTCTTATAACCCCAATTTGGGTTTTCCCCAAAAATTTTTCTTGATTTTTGGTTTGCAAAATGGGCCCAAACCCTTTTTCGCATTTTTCCGGCCCCGTATATGACCCGGTTTAAATCAAATGTTGAGTTTTTTTTGTTTTCTTGATCCGGGGTTTCTTTTTTTTGCTGTACAGTAATGTTTTTTGGTGTGGAATAGGTTTTCCCAAATTTTGACCCTGTTATTTTATAGTTGTTAGTAAATAAACCCAAAGGGAAAAACCCTAAACCCCCAAAAAAAAAAAGGGCAGCCAAACCCGAGTGCAAAAAACCGCAAACGGACCCGCCCACGCTAAATAACCCCGGGGGGTGGGCAAAAAAATCACCCTGCGACAGCGAACAGTTGGAAAAAAAAATTTTGTAGTTGATTGACTTTTAAAAAACCCTTATTTTAACAAATGTTGCCCCCCAAGGGGGACTCTAAAAATCATTTTAGGAATTTTTAATTACATTAAACTGTTTTATATTTTTTTTATATATATAAATATTTAATTTTTTAAAATATTTATATATAAAAATATATTTTAATAAAATTATATATATATATATTTTTTTATGTATAATATTTTAAAATTTATATATATATATATAATAAATTATTCTTCAATCAAAAACATAAGAGAAGTTTGTTTTAATTAAATATTTCTTGCATCATTGAAAAACCAAGCTGCTTTTGTAAGTTGCGGGAAATGGGCTGGGTTACTTATTTTGGAATTTATTAGTTTGTTATATATATAAATTTTTAAAAATATATTTAAAAATATATATTTTATTTTTAAATAAATTTTATATATATAAAATATTATATATATTTAATATAAAAATATAAGTAAAAGAAAAAGTTAAAACCAGAACAATTTTTCACTGCTATGGCCGTTTTTCTGGGTTTAGACGAAATGAAAAAAAAGAAGAAGGAAAAAATTTTAAAAAATTTTAATATAATTTGGCAGATCCCTATATTTCGAAAACTTGATTTTTTCTTCAGTGACCGAAAAGGGGGAAATTTTGGGACTCTGCTCCCTTTTTCGGTTTAAAGAAAAGTACCCCAAAAAAGGTGGGGGTCAAAAAGTAGTATGTTTTTGGTTTTGGAAAAGGGGGGATTTTTTTTTTAAGGGGGAAAAAAAAAATGGGGGGCCACAAATAAAAGGGAAAAGCAAAAAAAGGAAAAAATTAAAATTAAAAAGGGGGAAGCCAAAACCCCGAAGCAAAAAAACATTTTCCCCGGGGGTGGAAAAAAGTTGGGGAAAAAAATAAAAAAGAAAACAAAATTTTGTTTTGGAGGGCCAGTTTTTTTTTTGAAAAGGGGAATTTTTCCACAAAGGAAATTTTTTTTAAATTTTGGGAAATTTAAACAAAAAAATTTCCAAAAGGGTTTTATTTTATTTTTTTTAAAAACACCTTCCAGAATTTTAAAAGAACCAGTTGGTTGTTTGAAAATTTTGGAACTGCAAAAAATTTAATTTTTTTTCCAAAGGGGGGGGCTAAAACCAAAGGGGGGGGCCCTTGCTTCTTTTATTTTTCCTTTGGGAATTTGGAAGGGGAAATAGGGGGGGGGGAGTTTTAAGGGGGGAAAATTTTTTTTCTCCCCTGGAAAAGGGTTTAATTTTTTGGCCCAAAAACTATCATAAAGGTTTGTTTTTTTAAATGGGTTTTTGAATGGGGAAAAAAATAAAAAAATTTAAAGGGTTTTTTTTTTTTTGGTTGGGGTTATAGGGAAAAGGGTAATATCATTTTAAAAAACCCAGAAAATTTTTGCAAATTGAATGTTTTTTTTCCGATTTTTTATTTTAATTTAGCTTTTGTTTTAATTTGGAAAAATTTTGGAATTGGTTTAATTTGTATTTTGATGTTTAGGAAAAACCAAGGTTCTTTTCCAGTGGTTTTTTGATTTGGAGTTTAAAAAAAAATATTGGGAAAAAAAAAGTGTTTTTTGGAAATCAAGAAATTTATATCTGTTTTGAAGTCCAAAACGGCTTATGAGTTTTTGGGTTTGGAAAAACAATTTTTAAATTCCATATTGCTTGTGGTGGTGTTTTTCCACTCCCTTCCGGTGTCCCTATGTTGTATTTTTACCCCTCCCTTTGGTGTGCTATGTTGTAGTGTTAACCATACCGGGGCGTGGTTGCCAAGGCATTTTTTGGGGGTGTTTGGGGACCCATACTTCCGGTGTTGCAGGGGTTGGGTATTTTTGACCACTACTTGGTGAGGATGTTGTGGTTTTGCCCAAAATACGGTGCAGTGTTGTGGTTTTTACCAAACCCCCGTTGCTGTTTTGGATTTTTTCGGGGTTGCCCACCCTTGGGGGGTGGGAAGCCTGGCTGTTTTAAAACTAGGTAAGTGCAGGGCGGGTGTTTAAAAACTGGGTCCCCGCTGTTGCCAGGGGTTGACTCCCTTTGTGAAAACCTTTTGAAAGTTTTAAAATTTTAAACTTTGCATTTTTGTTTCTCTAATTGCTTCCTTGAAGTTTTTCTTTTTGCCCTTTTTAATTTTTTCTGGTCCCAAAGAAAAATTTTGTGTGTTGTTTTTTGGGGTGTGGGGTGTTGTGTTTTGGGTTTTTGGTTTTGTTTTTGTGTTGGTTGTTTTTGGGGGGTTTGTACCCTTCCGGTGTGCGCATTTTTGTATGAAAAAACCTCCATCCTTGCTTGAAAAGATCCGAAGGGGGTTTAAACAAACTGTTAAATTTTGGGGTTTTCAATGGTTTTGGGAATTGGGAATTGGACGGGAAATGAAAGGAAGGCCCGGCCCCCCTTGGGTTTTTTTTGAGTGCATTTTAAAAAAATATTTAAAAGGGGGAAAAAAAGTTAATTTTGGTTGGGAAAATATATTGATTTTTTTAAAGGTAAAAAGGAAAATGCCAGTTTTCTGGATGTCAGCTTCATCCTTTTTGGTCCTTTTTTGTTTTGTTTCCCCCATCCTTCTTTAAAAATTTTCGGGAAATCCAAAATTTTGTGAAGGTTTATTTTGATTTTCTTTGTCATTTTCGGGGTTTTGATTAATGTGGGGGCAGTTTTTGTATTTTGGGTTTTAGGTTTAAAAGAGGGGTATTTTAAAACCTCACAAAACTTTTGAGGGGTTTCCATTTTTTTCCCTTTCCCCCAAGGGCCCTTTTCCTTTCCTTTCACCCCCCTTCTTGTCAAATTGGTCAAAACCCAAAATGGTAGATTTTCCTATTTTCCTTCCTTTGTAAACGGGGTTTAATGTTTATTCCTTCCCCTTCATTTTCGGGAACCCCCCCTTTTCCTTCCCTTTTTAAAATTTTCCTCACCCTCTTTGCGGGATGTTGGTGTTTTATTTTCTTTGAAAAAATTTGTCCGGGCCCCCATCCCTCCCTTTTGGGGGCATTTTGCTGTTTCCCACTCTCCTTTCCCTTTAGCGGGAATTTTGCCCCCCCATTCCCTTTGTGTCAGAGGAAAATTTTACCTCCCCTTCTCTTTCCCTCCCCTGGTAAAAAATGCTGCGTGTGGGGTTTAGGAATAAACTCTTTTCTGAAAAAACACCTTTGTCCAAGGGCATTTGTGTGCCAGGGGGTGTTTAAAATTCAAACCCCATTTGGAATTTTTTTTCCCAAAATTTTTCCTTTTCATTTTCTCAATTGTAAGATGGGGGGCCCCAAATTTTTTTTTCCCCCCCCGGTCCCCCGGGTTTGTTTTTTTTTTAAAAAAAACCAAAAATTTGGTACAAAAGAATTTTAGTTTTTGCCCTTTAAAAAGGGGAAAAAATAAATGGGGATTTTTGGAATATTTTTTTACCTCAAAGGGGGGGGAAAATAAAATAAAATTTTTGAGGGTTTCCCAAAAAAGGGGAATTTGACATCCCCCCATTTAATTTAAAAATTTCTCCAAAAAAGGGGAATTCCCCCCCCCCACCTTTTTGGGGTTTGCCCAAAAGGGGGAAATCCCTAAACCCCCCCCCCCCTTTTTTCCCAAAAAACCCTCATCTTCCAAGGGGAATTTGAGGTTTGCCCCCAAAAAGGGGAAAAAAAATACTTTTTTTAAAAATTTAGGGTTTAAACCTCCCCCCCCCCCCATAATGGGGAATGAATTTCCCTCCAAAAAGGAAATTAAAACCCCTTCCTTTCTAAATTTCCCCCCCTTTTCAAAAAGACTCACGGGTAAATGAAATAATTAGTTAAAAAATTTTGGAAATTCCCAGGTGCTTTGCCATGGATTTTTAAAAAGCCTCCAAAAAAGGGGGAAAGGGGTTTTCCAAAATTTTTAAAGTTTTCCCCTTAAAAAGGGGGGAAACGCCAAATTTTACCCCCCTTTTTTTCCGTTTTTTTTGGGGGCAAAAAAATGGAAAAAAAAAATTTGGGAAAAAATTAAAAAAAAAATAAAAAAAAAAAAAATTAAAAAAAAAAAATAAAAAAAATAATTTAAAAAAAAAATTAAAAAGGGGAAAAAAAAAAATAAAAGTGAATAAAATTTATTTAAAAAAAAAGTGGGGTAATAAAAATTCCCCCCAAAAAAAATTTTAAAAAAAATTTAAAAAAAAAAATTTAGAAAAAAAAAAATAAAAATGAAATAAAAATTTTAAAAAAAAAATAAAATAAATTTAAATTTAAAAATAAAAAAATTAATTTAATTAAATAAAAAAAAAAAAAAAATTTATAAAATTTTTAAAAAATTTATAAAAAAAAAATAAATAAAATAAAAATAATAAAAAAAAAAATAAAAAAATTTTCCCAAAAAAAAATTTAATTTGGGAAAAAAAAAATAAAAAAAAAAATAAAAATAGAGAGTTTAGCCCCCAAGGGGGGGGAAAAAACCATAGGGTGAAAATTGGGAAAATAAAAGATTTGCCCCCAAAAAGGGGAAATTTGGGGCAATGGGGAAATTAGAGAGTTTTCCCCCAAAAATTGGAAATTTCACAAGGTGCAATGTGGATAGAGATTTATACCCTTCCAAAAGGGGGAAATAAGGGGGAATTTGGAATAAAATTTTATTAAAGGGGGAAACCCAGGATAATGTGGAATAGGGGTTTTATTAAAAAAGGGAAACTCAGGGGGTTGCAATGTGGAATAGAGAGTTTAGCCCCCAAAAAAAAGGAGAAAAAAACGGGGTTGAAATGGGGAAAAGATGTTGACCCTAAAAAAAGGGGAAAATCAAGGGTCAATGGGGGAAAAGGAGTTTGCCCCCAAAAAAGGGGGAAAACCCCCGGGGTTTGATTCACTTTTTTCCCGACCAGTGTAGGGGGGAAAAACCCAGTGTACCCATATAGAAAAATAAAATTAAACCAGAAAAAAGTAAAAGGTTATTCCCCCCTCTGACCCAGTTAAGGTTCATGTTTTCCCCAGAATGTGGTTGAAAAAAATTCTTTATGTATTTTAGTTGTATGAAATGTATTGTATGAAATGTATGTATGTAGTATGTATGTATGTATGTATTTTATCTAAATTATTTTTATCTATCTTTATTATTTTATCTATTTAAATCTATCTATTTAATCTATCTATTAATATATTTATTTTTTTTATTATATATATTTTATATTTATATTATATATATTATATATATTTTATATATTTGTTAAAAAGGTTTTTAAAAGTGAATATCTACAAATTTGTTTAAAGCTGTTTCGGTGGTCAGGATGTTTTTGGTTTCCCCAACCCCGGTTTTAAATTTAGCGTGGGGGCCCCAGTTTTGGGTTGTTTGCAGTGGGGTTTGGGGTTTTTGAAGTTTTTTTTGGGTTTTGGGTTTTTTTGCTTTGATGTATTCCCCTTAAAAGTTTTCCATTTATGCCGCGTTTTTTTACAAATTCTGTTTGGGGGGTTTAGAGTTGCTAAGTGGGTTTCCCTTTAGTATTAACCTTTTTTTATTTAAAAATACGTTTTTTTTAAAAGGGTTGTGAAATGATGGTTTCTTTTTATGTTTTTCCCAGGATATATTTTTTTTTTGGGTTTTTGGTCTTTAATTTTTCCAGATATATTTATCAGTTTGTTGGTTTTTGTTTTTTTTTCTTTATTAAAGGGAATGTTTGTGGTTTGTTATCTGGTTTTGAAGGGGTTTTTAGTGATCCAAAATTATGTTGTTTTTTTTATTTTCTGATGTCACGTGGTTGGAAACCAATGTTGTTGTAAAGGTTTTTAATTGCTTGGGGGGCATGCTTTTTTTTTGATGAAATTTGCAAGTTTTCCTTTCCTTCACCCTTCTTTGTGTGTTGGTTTTTTTTGGTAGTGCTAAATTTAAAAATTTTTTGGGTTGGGAACATGAAAAAGGGGTTTGCCGGTGGTTTTTTTTTTAATATTTTATGTGTTTGTTTTTTTTTGGGAAAAAGGGTTTTTTAAAATTTTAAAAAATTTTTTTTTCCCTATGTTTTTTTTGGTTTTCCTTTTCGTATGGGGGGGTTTACCAAAATGATTTTTTTTTTCCCTGTTTTTTTTATTTTTTTTGGGTTTTTGTTTTTGGGTTTTGTATTGAAAGTTTGTAGCTGAACCCCCCTTTTTTGCGTGCTTTTTGGTTTTCCCAAAGTGCGTTGTTAAATTTACTCTTTCATTGATACTTTTTTGTTTGCTTTGTTTATCCCTTTGGGGTAGGTTTTAAAATAAAAATGGTGGGTGGTTGTTTTGATTTTTTAATAGATAGGTGTGTCATTGGGTTCTTGTTGGTTTATATATGTGGTTGTTGGATCAAGTGTTATGTCAAAATTATTTTTACTACCTTTTTTTTTGCTTCAATGGTGTTTTTTAAAGTTGTGGCTTTGGAAAAATTTTGCATAGTTCTTTTCTTTTTTAATGGTTTTGGGGGTTTTTGGGTTTAAAGTGCAGCAAGGCCGTGGTCTTATATAACCCAACTTTTTTTCCAAAAATTTTTTAAATTTTGGGAGCATAAATAGTGACCAGTTCATGTTTTCTGGCCGTATATGCCCCAGGTTAAAATTAAATGTTGAGTTTTTTTGTTTTTTGATAAGGTTTCTTTTTTTGCTGTACAAACGTTTTTTTGGTGGGGAATTGTTTTCCATTTTGCCCCTTTATGTTGTATAGTTGTTAGTGAAAAACCCCCAAAAAAAAAACCTTAAACCTCAAAAAACAGTGCAGAAAAGAATGCAAAAACCCGAAAAGGGAAACGTAAAAAGGCGGGGGAAACCAAAATATTTAGGGCAGCGAACGTTGAAACAAATTTGTAGATGTTTGACTTTTAAAAACCTTATTTTAAAAAATGTTGTAAGGGGTTGAGACTCTGGAAATATTTTGGGAAATTTTTTAATCCTTTGGGATCTCTCTTTTTCCCCTTCTTTCCCCTTCTTTTTTTTTACCCCTTTCTCTCTCTCTTCTCTTTCCTCTTCTTATATATATAATATATATTTTTTATATATGTTAATTTTTCCCTTTATTAAAATTAAAGGACGTTTGTTTAAAATTTCCCCAATTTTTTCTTGCAGCCCTTTGCAACACCAAGGTCTTGAAGTTGGGGTTTGGTGTGGTATTATTTGAAATTTTTTAGTTATATATTTATATAATTTTAAATATAAATATATAATATATTTTATATATTTAAAAATTTAAATATATATTTTAAAAGATATATATTTTTAAAACTTTTAAAAAGCTAAAATTTAAAAATCCAAAAACCATTTCTCTAAATTGCTATGGCCCTTTTTTTTTCTGGCTATTAGACGATGATAGAAAGAAAAAGGGAAAAAAATGCATGCAAAATATATAAAAATATAAATTATATTTAAATATATTTTTATTTATATATATTTTTATAATATTAAAATTTCAAAATAAAACAAATTTGCAGGGTAGATAATTCTCCCTTAACTAAAGTATTTTGTTTTGGTTTGGGTGAAGGGGGAAAATAAAATAAATGCTTCTAAATTGGGCCCTTCAGAAACTTATAGTTTTAGGGGGGGAAAATTTTCCCCCAATGGGGGGAAATCACAATTTAATCCCCCGGGGTTTCAGATAGATATTTAAAACCAGTTGTTTTTCGTCAGTGACCGCGAAAGGGGTAATTTGACCCCCTCTCCTTTTGGGTTTTTAAGAAGAATGCCCCCAAAAAAAGGGGGTTTGCAATATCGTAGTATGTTTGTTGAGTTTTCAAAAAAACAGGCAAAGGTGCCACCTAAGAAGCAAACGAAAATCATGAAAGAGCCAAACAAGCTACATTTTCTGTGTGAAAAGTAGCAAATATAAAAAGATAAGCTCTTTACACACAAGTGAATGTGCATAGTCTCCAAGGGGAGATAATCTCCAATGGGATTGGAGATATATATATATATATATATATTATATATATATATATATATATATATATATATATATATATATATATATATATATATATATATATTGTTAAAAGGAGAGAACGAATAAATACCAGTCTAGCTCAACCGCCCTCAACCAGTTTCGGGCGGCTGCTCTAGACTAGTATTATCCATTCTCTAACTAGTAAACCCTACAAACATGCATACTGTGTAGGATTATCCGTTTTCAATACTAATTTACTAAACTTTTTAGATTTTGTTTTTGCTATCCTGTGTTTTTCCTGAGCATTTCCAATAACATCATTTTCGCGCATACAGGCATCAAATGAGTCTCTGTCTTTCATGTGAAATAAACTACAGTCTTAACTGTTCTCTAAAGTCTTTTAAAATCCACACACTTATCCTAGCATGACAAATCTTATAAAACGAAGTAGACAGACAGACAGACGGACAGACAAACACTAGGAAGGTAGGTAAGGCTGGCTGGATTACACCACGTCTTTAATCACTCATTGTCGGCCTGCCTAAGGAAAAAAATGTCCACACTGTTAGAATACAGCAGAGACCTGTCATTAGCTGACACTGATTACTTAATTTGTGTGTTGGGTCTTATGACTTGGCAAGGTGCATGCTGCGTGACCGGTCATGATGATCTAGACCCAACGCCCCCAACCAGCGCCTCTCAGTTTAGCCATGGCTTTTAACGCAGGTGGACGGGTCGATCTGTGAAGACGTGTGTGTTTTCTGGGGAAAAGTGATTGACTTTAAAACTTTGGATTGGATTGGCGACAACTGTAGTGTGTGGACACCGGCGGATTTGTAAAGCCAGTCAGCCTATTGAAATTGAAAGAAACTCTTATCACACATTGCACATGCTCAGTAGACTTGATTCCACTGGGCATGCGCATTAACGAGGTAAAACAACCTGTATTACACAGTTTGTAAACGTCTTGTTTAGCAAAGCCTGAGCTGAACGTTGTTGTGATCTATGGCTAAGTGTGATGATGTTTTTCCGGCGTCAAGTTTAAGTAAGTGTTCTTTTCCTGCACTTTTCTAGAATGTCTAGAAATAGGAAGTGAGAATTTTTTAAGCTGCTCTTGAGGAACCCATTAGAATAAGAGAAGAGGAGTTGTTCCCAAGGGAAAAGAATGTAACAATGGATTGTGTTTTTATTTTACGTTTCATCAAGTCGCCATAGGTTCTTATTCAAGTCACTATCAAGTCGTTCTAAGTCTTAATCAAGTAACCTCTAAGTTCTTAATTAAGGCACCTTAAGTTCTTAGTTAAGTTTTAATCAAGTCACCAACAAGTTCTTTAATTAAGTTCTTAATCAAGTCTCCTCAAGTTCTTGATTAAGTCACCTTAAGTCACCTCAAGTTCTTAGTTAAGTTTTTATCAAGTCACCACACGTTCTTTAATTAAGTTTTTAATCAAGTCTCCTCAAGTTCTTAATAAGTTCTTGATCAAGTCGCCTTAAGCCACCCTAAAGTTCTTAACTTAAGTCATCCTTAAGTACAACCAAGTTCTTATTCAAGTTAACTTATAATTATTATTAAGTTCTTAAAGTATTATTGCATTTGAAATGGATCAAAATGAACTTTTGTTGTTGGCGTTTTAGCATGCTTTTTTGTTCGGCTTCTGTATTAGTGGCAGAGTTTTTTTGACTGCTTTGGTTTTTTGCTGTCGTTGTTTATTATTTTATAACCGTAATAACCGCCCCCTGCGGCAATGCCGCCAAAAATGACAATTGCTTAAGAAAATTCCATGAAGACTTTGGCGGTGTAGGCAACCCTGTTGTTGTTGTAGGTCTTGAATCAACTTGTCTGGTGTTTTTTATAGCTGGCGTTGAAACAACTGGCTGCGGCTCTAGCACTTTTTCATTATGAGTTTTATGTGCTTGTAATTTTGTTTGTTTGTTCCACTCTGCTAATTTTTTTCCTGCTGCAACGCGCCCAGGATTAGGAGGATTTTACTGGTCACTTTCTCCACCTGATTCAATGTATTTCTGATTCTGCTGTTTTTTCTGGTTCGGTCATTTTTAAGGGAAACAAAATTTTATGATAAAAGTAATAATCCACGATTAGCGGTGACAATAATGTTCCAAATCTGTTAATATAGATCACATCATAAGAGGACTCTAATGACTTTGTTAAAAACTTGGATCCATTCGTTAATTCATATATAAAGTCTTGTTCAGAATCAATAGGCGCAAAATTTACTTACTAGATTAGTGGTACAAACTAAGAGCCGTTTTGACCGCCACTTTTTTCCCATTCTAGAACCTAGTTGCGACTTTCATACTGTTGTTGATACTTTACAATGTCTTGTGGCGACATTTTGTTTGGACTCTGTTCTGTGCTTGGAATTCATTTCCGAGAACTGTTTTGTTTTTTCCGCATGCTGCCAAAGAATACAGTCTTTTCTTTTTGGGCATAACAGCTTGGTCATCAACTTGTTCATTTGTAATCCAAGCTTCAGGCCAAGGTTTAGTAGATAATCGCCGTTCATGTTTTATTACTAAATATAATTATTATTTTTATTTTTTTAAAACATGAGCCACCGAAAAAAAAACTGTTACCAACCTTGTATTACCTCTGCAGTTATTGGAGGCCTAAGTGATAGGATACACATTGCTTGGTAAAAAGCTGTTAAAAATAAAACGGCTGATTTGGCAAACTAGGCTATGAGGTTTCCAGCAAAGCTAATTGCTATTATTACAGCTTCATTTGCTATGAAAGATTTTCTTAGTTAAGCAAGGAATAATTCCTGACAGTTTCAATATGTAAAATTAAAAAAATACATATATAAACTGGCTTCACTGTAATGATGATAGGCGTCGCAGTAGTGAATGCGCTTGCTTTTTAGTGAAGTTAGTACGCGTTTAGTAAAACTACGCGATGACGGCTGAGAGAAAAAAAGACATAAACAAAGCTATGGAGCAACTTAGCCGCAGCACAAGATTACTATGAAAGCAGAGAATTGAGCAGTTAGATTTTAGTAACGACAAAACTGAAAAAACAGGGACCTGCGGCTTACACATTTTAAAGATGTGGACCAGGCAATAACAAGAATATTATCTTGTAACAGGCAAACCAATCGAGACATTTCCCCCACCAAAATTTCAGTGACTTTTATCAAACCATCAGAAAAACCAAAAAGGATGCAAGAAATCGTGTTTATCGTATTTGGTATGAACATCGTGTATTTTGTTGCACATAATATTGGCTGAAATAAAAATGACAAACTCTATTATTCGCCAAAAGGATATTGGAAGGGTATCACCGGCAATAAAAAAGCTAAGCCAAGCAGCGGGACCGTCAGTGAACAAACAGCAAAGGAAATGGTTATCTAAACAAGCGATTTGGCAAATTTATTTACCTGCACCCTAGACGAATACAGAGACCCACACTTTGTGGATTACCAATACGAACGACACCCATCAAATGGACCTTCTATATTTACCCCATGATACGATTAGACGAAAAAAGATTACGTACGCACTCACCGTCAATACATAGCTTCAAGATACACAGATGCAGAACCATTAACACAAAGAGTGTTCTAGCTGTGCTGTTGCCATACAATGTATATCAACGAGGCCCGCTAACTTATCCTCGCATGATTCAAGTCGATGATGGAAAAAGAAAATTTAAAGGCCAAGTCGAATCAATTATGTTAAAACATAGGAGTTACATTAAAAGAGGCATTCCAGGATTGTTCACAGATCCAGGCTTTGGTTGAAAACTTTAACAAACAGTTATTGAAAAGACTTTTTACCTACCAGTATCACTGAGAGCTGATTCTGACAATCTCGCAACACAGAATGGGTTAGAAGACAGCCCCTCAGTTTTGCGCGCAATGAATAATGAAGAATTTAAAGGGCAAAAAACAGTACAAGCAATCAAAAAACAAACAATAACTGTTGCTGGAAGATCCAGTACAACCAGCAAATATTACGTTCGGGTATAAAGCTATAGGTACTTTATTTACCGGGGAGAAGCAGAGGGGACACTCGCATCAGGGCAAACAGATCAGTTTGAGTGTTTGATCCATATGAAATAAAAAGAATTGTAAAAATGAATCGCCATGCATTATATACAGAGTGACACAACAAAAACAACCAGACTCCCCCCCCAAGATCTTTTGTGAAGGAAGAACTGCCAGATAATCCCACCAGACACAGTTCCAGTTGCTTTTTTAATTTACATAATATATTTAAGTCCTTTCCTTTCTTTCTTTTCTGCGTATGCAGGCTGATACTCCTGCGGACACTCCCTGTATAGCCAGGCAGTGAAGTTTTGTGTGTATGACCCTTTTTTCCCCGCCATGAAGGCCAGCCATACTCCATCTCCGGGGACGTATTTAAGTCTAAATGGAGGAAGGACGCACAGAACGAAACAAGAATGTTAAAGGAAGAGACCTTGGAATTGATACAGGGAATCATATGATAAGAGTTTACTATTTAGGGAAACATTTTGCGAGGATTCATCGGCACATGGCAATGCTCCAGATCAACCTACAAACCCAAAAATCCCAAATTTTGATATCAAATATGGGATAAGAATATCTTGAAATAATAAAAAAAATTCGAGCACAT
>JAFLJL010004065.1:0-18893 GCA_018398815.1 Conus ventricosus | reverse complement strand
TGCCCTTCCACAACAATGCCAAACCCGTTATGAGAAAAAACTGGCCTGAAAACAAATCAGCACGAATACTTTTTGGGGGGGGACCCATATTTTTCAAAACAAGGGAAATGAAAGGAAAGTGTCAGTTAAAAATGAGATATATCTTTTTAGTGCGAGGGGTGTATGTTTTTGTTTCCACAAAAATACCCATTTCCCTCTGGAACAAATGTGCAAATATTTCATTTACTTGAACCATTCTTTTTTTTTCCCCTCTCAGACAAGAACTTTTTTCTAGCCCCCTTTTTCTGTCTTTAATCGGTACTAACTCTGCAAATCCCATGGTGGTTTATTCTTTGCTTTCCCCTTCCTTCCTTGTGATAAAAACGCCCTTTTTTTTTGTTGTGTTTTTCTTTTTTTTTTGTCTTAAATTTTGTTGGGAAGTTTTCCCCCCATGTTATCAGGCTATAATATGTGCCACATGATAGCCTGTTTAAATGGCGAAACTTCCAAACAAAAAAAAGACAGAAACAACGGGAAAGCCTTGACAAAAAAACCCCCTTTCACCCCCTTTGGAACAGCCTGAAGGGAAGGGGTCAATCCCGATATCAAAAAAAGGATCAATACCATTGATCCTCCGGTCCTTTCAGTGCCCTGGCAGTGCCCCATACCTCATGTGGACCTTTTGATGAATGAACTGTCCTCCATACCAGGTCGAAGAAGATGTAACACAACTGACATCATCAGTCATTGTCAGATAAAAATTAACGATAAAAAAACCCCCACAATCATTACAAGTTTGAAACCTAAAAGTTTCCCTTCGGACCAGGTAATTCAACTTCCTGAAAGAGAGACAAAGACAAACCCTTCACGGTCGAAGCACAGCATGCAGGACATTGCATCGGCTTGAACTGAGTTTCAGCAGACCTAATTCTCTTTATTTGGATAAAAAGTTTCATGCTTTGAAATAAAAAATTTTAAAAAGCAGGCTGAGCTCCCGAATGCCCTTTGGTTTTTCCACCAGCATTTTGGGAAAGTTTAAAGCAGATTACAAATTCCCCCGCGACTGCAGGCTTGACTGTGAGTGTCTTCCTTTTCCTTAGCTGGCCTTTTAAAAAATGACGATCTTTTTAAAAGAAATGCCCCTTGAAGAACCTGGGCTCAGTGTATTAGCTGAAATTTCATGGTAAAAAGTTTTTTATAATATTAAAAATTTTATATATTTATTATATATATATAATATATTTATATATATGTGGGTGTGTGTGTTGTTTGTTGTGTGGTGTTTGTGTGTGTGTGTGTGTGTGTGGTGTGTATGTAAAGGAAAATGTATACAGTGTGGGGTTGTGGTTTGTTTTGTGTTGTGTGTGTGTGTGTGTGTGTGTATGTGTGCGTGGGGTGCAGAATTCCCACTATTTGAACAAGTGATCAACTTCCAGGGCATTTGGGCAACCATCACTGCCCTTCCTTTGGTGTGTGTGTTTTGTGTGTTGTGTGGTGTGTGTGTGTGTGTGTGGGGTGTGTTGAAAGTCCCGTGTGCATTTGCATGTGTGTGTGTTTTGTGTGGGGGGTGTTGTTGTTGTGTGGTGTGTTGTGTGGTTTTGCTTTGTGTAAAATGTCTTTGAGGATATCCTTCCTGTTTATGGAGAAATTTTTTTACTTTCATTTAACCACTGATACTTTTCAAAGTTCTGCAGCCCAAATTTATTTTCTTCTCCAAACCCCACACACACGCCCCACCCCACCCACACACACACCACACACACACACATCCCACACACACACACACCACACAAAACCTCACCCCCCAAAACATGTACAATACCGCAAAGTAAAACAAAACCCACACTCTTAAAACCCTTTAAACAAAGCATACCATAACCATCGAACAAAACCACGTGTTCCCTTTCCTCTCCCCAAACCCAAATAACGAACCACACACACACACGCATGCACGCACGCCCGAAAGCACGCCCCACACACATCACAACACATACACAAAACACACACACCCCAGATTTTCCCACACACAAAACACCCCACACACCAACACACACAAAACCCCACACACACCCACAAAACACACAAAAGCAGATATACATAGTGCACGTACAAATTTGCAAGTTTATTTCATGCTTTTTTGTGACAATATTCTGATTTTTTCCAAAACAAGTTTGTTTCTTCTTTTAAAAAACCTTTTTTAAAATAAAATAAAAAAAAAATAAAGACGGGGTTATGAAAATTTTTTTCCTTTTGCCTACGGGGTCTGACTGCTTAAAGGGTCAGTTCTGACTGGGGTTTTTTTTTTGGTCTTTTGGGAAGTCCACTAGGTATTTTTTTGGGGAGCACCCCCGGGGTTTTAAAATTCACAACCTTTCTCTGATTTACAACCCTTTTTGATGTACAAAAGGCCACCTGTGACCTCCCACCTGTAAATTAAGAAGGCAAAAAAAATTTTAAAATTGTATCATCTTTAAATTTTAAAATAAATACCCTTAAACATGTTATGTGATCAATTACGGTGTTTAAGAACCATGAGTTGGCAGATAGGCAAAAATCTCCTAAGCGGGATACTGTTTTTTTTTTTGCACAACAAAAAAGGGGATAAACTCTTCCGCCCAAGAGGAATTATGATTTTCTGTGGAAAAAAAAAAGGCCTTTCCAAAATTAATTAAAGGTTTAAAACATATATCGATCCCCCAAGTCCATTATAAGTCAAATGAAGACTATCTTTAGGGCTTATTTTTTAAAAAGGCTGGATTTGGTTTTCCGCATACTAAAAAATTATACATTTTAAAAACACATGCGTTGTGACACGGAGGGGGTTTGCAAAATTTTACCAGTGGGACTTTTTGACCCCATTCCATAACAAAAAATTTTAAAAATTGGCCCAGATTATTATTGCAGCATACAATAAATTTAAATGTTTAAAATGTTTAAAGATAAAGATATAAATGTGATGATGATGATGATGAATGAGGAGAGGGGAAAGGGGGGATACTGAGAGAGGGGAGAGAGAAAAGAGAAGAGAGAGAGGGGAGAGAGGAGTTTTTGGGAAGAGAAAGAGAGAGAGACAGACAGACAGAAAAGGGGAGTGAGTGAGAGAGAGTGAGAGAGAGAAGAGAGAGAGAGGGGAGAGAGAAAGAGAGAGAGGGGAAAAGAGAGGGGAGGTGCGTACGTTTTCGGCTTTCGTTGCCCCCTGATCTTTCGTTTACACAATTCCCCTTAGGCAAAAACTTTGGTAAATAAAAAAACGAATTCAAATTCCCCAAAAGCAGTGAATAATTCCTTCTTTGGCTTCCCAACCTAGATCGCCACTGTTTATTGCTGCGAGTGTGACGACTCATCCCTGCTGTCAGTCGAATATGCGGCACCACCATCGGCGCAGAGATCCCATTTCACACAAAATTTAAGGAAATTTAAACCCCCCAAAATTCAAACCCCCTTTCAGGGAATTTTTCACATCGGTTTTCATAAAGTAATGGTAAACGTCATTCAAAAACTTTTCTGCCTTCGAAAATTTTGGGTTTACAATCCCTCTTGGGACATGCCCCAATCTATCACTCGAAATTCGTGGGCCCCATGATGACAAGGGAAATTGTGTTTACGGAAAACTTTTTTATGTCACCAAGGCGCTAAAAAAGTCTTTAAAAACAGGGCCTTCTTTTTTAAAACATTACATGGGAAATTTGATTTCCCTATGATCATGTGTAAAAACGAATCATACGAAACCCAAAATTTCATTTAAAAAAACACCTTCAAGTTCGTTGACCATTTAAAAAAATGGGTTTTCCCTTAAACGACACCATTGCACTGGGTAAATTTCCCCATTTTTTTGGCGTTTAAAGGGCCCCTTGAAAAATAGTTCTTTTTAAAAACTTGAACTTAAACTTGTAGGTTTTTAGATCCCTTTAAGAGGCCTGTTAAACCCAAATTCTAAATATAACCTGAGATAAAAAAAAAAATTTTTTAATGTTTTGTCCCCATTTCATGTTTCGCCGTCTTGAAATTATGTTTATTTTTGAAACTTCATTGAAAAAGATTGAAATAATAAACCCTTTTTTTCTGGAAACTTTTAAAATTTTTAAACAGAAACAAAAACGGACTTCCATTTTTGAAGGTGTTTTTTTAAAAGGTTGCGTGTTTGTAAAATTTATTTTTTTATTTATTTTTTTATTTTTTTTTAAATAAGGGTTGTAAATTTGGGACTTCAATGAAAGGGGACAGCCCCCCGAAAGGGTTTTTTTTGGGGCCCGGCGGGGTATAAGCAACATTCCCTTCCCTTTTCCCGGTTTTGGGCCTCAGGCCGATGGGACGTAAATCCCCACCCCTTTCGGTCAACCCATCATCGAGAAAAACACACCGAGGGCACACACGCGAAAATGCTTCCCTTTCCGCTCTCTTCTTTTTTCTCTCTTCTCTCTCTTCCTCTCTCTCCTCCTCCCTTCGCAAGGGGGGCGGACCCCAAAGTGAACAGCTCCGAAATTATGTTGTTTTTTTTTCAAGTTTAACCTGCTGGGGGCCCCCGAGCGCGGGGTTTTTTAAGGACGGGTGTGTGTTTTTCGTCTTGCCCCTGGTTTCAATATATTTTTTTTTTTCTAAAGGGGAAAAGGGGGTTTTTTGACGATTATTCGTTTTTTCCAAATTTACAAACCACACGGATTCTCGTGGAGTCTCCTTGGGGACGTGCTGCCCTTGTTCCTTCGTTGCAGGCCCTAAACCAAGGTCCCAGTGTTTGTGATCTTCAGCCTGGCCACTTAGCTCAGCTCCACTCCGGGGTCCCCCCCCCGGTAATTTGGACCCGTTTTGCCGAAGAGGGGCCTGTTTGTTCCTGGTGCCTTTTTACATCTTTCTGGCCACTTTCCACTCCAAACAGACGACGTTCCTTCCCCTTTTTTTGGGTACCTTCCTCGCCAAAGGACAATGGAAGGGCTAAGTGCCTGGGGACAATGGTGTGCCCTGTCCCAAAGGGGCCATGCCAGTTTTGTGACCCCTGGGCCAAAGCGGGAAAAAGCTGGTTAATCAGTGCCCACCCAATCTTTTTTGTGCTCTTCAGCCCCCCTTCCCTTCTCCACGGTGTTCGTCTCCCAGGACCCCCACCAAACAATTTTAACGTATTTTGTTAAATCCTCCTTTAAAGGGGCCCAGGATTTTGGGGTGCTTAGATTTGGGATTTTTTGGCAGTTCATTGGCAGGGGCCGGGGCCTTCTTTCACATCCCCCCTACCCCTCCCAATCCCCCCCCCCCCCCGTTTTTTTTCCGGCCCCTTTAAAACCCCCCCCCCCTATCCTTATCCTTTTAGTTTAAGGCACGGGTTTCAGCGACGGGCATGGCTGCTATCGGCACCATGTAGTTTAAACCCTCTATAAACCATGATTTGACCGTGTTTATTTTCCCCCCACCCCTCCCCTCCACCCCCCAAAAATTCCCCCCCCCCAACCCTCACTCCCCGCTTTCCCTTTCCCCCCCTCTCACTTTCACTCCCTTTTCTTAAACCCACCCATGTTTTCCACACCCCTTTGTCTGTGGTCACGAATTTCAGTGACGCGTTTTGTGACGGGTTTTCCCCAATTGACATTAAAATAGCCCCCAAGCAACTAAACTTTTAAAAAAATTCCTCTTCACCTTTTTCCCCAATCGAAAGCCCAAATATTTTAAAAAAACGTTTTGTGGTGACTTTAAAAAAACAGCCCAAGTTCAGCGTACAAGGGGCCCCGCTACGCCAAACCAAATCGCCCCTTTTGTCCTCAGCGAAAATTTCCCTTTTTTCCTCTATCCCCCCCAAACCCCCCCAGTGTTAAATTGTCCCGGGACCAAGGTGCAAGTCAACTGTCCCACCCAAAAAACTCACACCATCACGTTTTTTTACACGACCAGGTTTGTTTTTGTACAGGGAAACCTTTTGAAAAGAAAGGCCCTGGGGTATGATTTTAAATAAACAAAATCCAGGTGATTCGAACAATCTTTTCATTAACCCCCAATTTTTCCCATCCCAACCTCAACAAGGTGTATGCACAACCTGTTTTAAACCTTTTCCCCTTTTCCCCCCCTGAAAACCCCCTTTTCCGGTCCCCTCCCCTGCACAACTCCGCCCCCCCCATGGCCCTTCCTCATCCCCCCCAGTTTGAAATTTGCTGACCCCCCCAAAACCCCCATCCCCCAGCCAGTCTGATACCACCCCCGCCCAAATTCCCAAACCTCGCCAAAAAGGCCTGCCCCTAGGGGCCCCCGCCAAAGTCCCCCGGGGGAAACATCACCCCACAGTTCACCCACACTCACCACAAATACTCCAAAAAATTTCAAAAAGCAAAAACCAAAACTCTTTCGGGTTCAAAAATGACATACAAACCCCCAAAAACGAAACAAAAAAAACCCCACCTCCCCACTCCGTTGGGGAAAACACCACCCCCCCACCCTTTTTATAAAAGCAAACAAAAGCGGCACGCAGCTTGCGTCCTAAAAAAATCAAGCAAACCCCACGCCATTCCTACCCCCTACAAATGTAACCCAGAAATAAAACAAACCTAAAAAAAAAAGGTCAACACTTGGTCAAAAAACTATTTTCAAAGGTTCAAAAAACCTTTGACTCTCAAAACCACAAGTATTCCCCCGTTTAGAAGCAAAAAAAACAATCATCTGAAATCTAAACCAAACCCTAAAAACAATTTAATTTTAAATCCCTCCCCCAAACCCCAAAACCCAAAACCAAACCCCCATCGGGGCACCGTACGGATTCTGCTTTTTCCCCTTCCCCACCTCCAACAAGTTCTCCATGCGGGGGCCCCCCACGTTAATGAAAATGGGGACTTTTGAGATTCAGAACGACTCAAAACAGCCCACACACCTGAAAAACCCACAGTGCGGGACACGCTACCACTTAAAATGCCCCCCACGTCCAAACAAACCCAGAATATCATCTCGAAAAAAGGACACTATGCTAGACCACTGACAAAAACCGGGCTGGAAAAAACAGCCCAAAACAACAAAAACCCCCAACCACGGGAACAAAAAAAAACCCCACAGCCCAAAGACAGGGGTTAAAGAAAACCAAAAAAATCAGGCAAAATAGCACAACAACACTTTTATCACCTCGCAGCTTCTTGCAAAAACTAGGGGTTGCCCACTGATATTAAAATTGTCATTTTGGGAGATCAGCCATACAACTTTACCCCAACCCTTTCCATTTTAAAAAGGGTAAAAAGCCAATCATCAGTTTTCCCAAAAGGTTTTCACTGTGATGATCTTTTTTCATTGGTTTAAAAAACACTTTCCCAAACGCAACAAAAACCCACAAGAAAATTTCATACTACACATTGGAAAAAAACACTGCAAACGAAAAAATAAATCACGGAAAACACTGGGCACAGCGTAAAAAAAACATAAAAAAATGTTTTTCCCTCAGGCAAAGATTTTGGGCTTCCTCCATCACCCCCCCCCCCAAGGGGGACAGCACCCCCCTAAAAAAAGGACCGTCCCCCCCTCCAATTTGGGGAACCCACTACAGTTTTGGTCAGAAAAAAAAATTTGTCTAGGGCCGACCACCCCCCTTTTTTCACCCACCAAAGCGGGCCCACGAAAGGGGACATGTAAAACCGTTCCCCTCCACCCCACCCCCAAAGGGAAAAAGACGGGGTTGGGCAAAAACAGCCTAAAATTACGCCGCCCCAAAAAACGCAGACCCCCCCTGCTGGGACGCCCATTAAAAGGGCCCTTTTGTGGCGAGAGCGGGATGCAGTCCCCCCGAAACCCCCCGGGCCCCCTCCCCAGTTTTAACATTTTTAAAAACCCCAAAAAGAGAAAATGGTCTCACTTGGTGTTCATCCCCACAGCCCCCCAGGAAAAAGGGAAAAGGGCCGACTCAAACCCATTTTTTCACCCCCCACCGATTTTTTGGGGCAAGGGCCAAAAACCCCCGTTTTTTCCCTGTGGGGGAAAGGGAGAGAGAGAGAATAAACCGGCAAAACAGCCCAGACAGACAGAGAAGAAGACAGAAGACAAAACAGAGAGGCGGGGAAAAAAAGACAGACCCAAACAAAAATTTTCCCCAAACAACACCCCCACCAACTATTTTCCTTAATTTAAACAAAAACCGAAATTTTTGCCCCAAATTTAAACCTCTAATTTGGGCCCCGGGGGGGGGGAAATTGACCCATTAATTTACGGTGCGGAAATTTTGGGGACCCGGGGTTTTTGCCCTGTGTAAGGAAAACAAATTCGGGGGGTGTTTGGGAAAAAGAGAGAACGGAAGCCATTGAGGGGAGTTGACTGGGGAGGGCGGCTGCAGGGGGGGGGGGGGGGCGGGGTTTTACGGGGGGCTTGTTGTAAATTTTTTTTTAAGGTTTAATTTTAAAAGGGCCCAAAAACGTTACTAAAGGGAACGGGTTTTGTTTATTCGGGGCCCATAAGTTTTTTTTTAAACGCATGTTAGAGTATTTGTTGAAAAAATTATTTTGATTCACATTAAAGGGAAAGGCTAATATTCAAAATTTGCCCGCACAGGGGGCTTTTTGTTAACACTTTTCCTCGCTATACAGCGAGAGCCGCCTCTTTCTCTGTTCTTTATTGCGCTTAACTGGTGTTGAAGGGGGAGGTAAAAAAACCCCACTGATTCGTATTTTAAAAATTTTTGCTGTTCCCCCCCAATAAAAAAATGTTCTCAGTTTTTTATTAAAACTTGGGTTATTGTTAACTATTTGATTCGTGTTATGTGGCAAGCTGGGTCTTGTATAAGATGTGTATACTTTTCTACTTTTTTAATTTAACCTTTTAAACTACCTTCAAAATGTGCTTTTTATCAACGAATGGCAATTTTGAATGTTCGGCAAAAAAACTAGATAGGGGTTTTTCAGACCTTATACATTTTTCCATTAAAGGGGAGGAAATAGTGTGGGGGTAGCACTATCTTCATTTTTAAAAACTTCAAATATACAATGGCGGATTGGGACTACAACCTACAAAATATTTTGGGAACAGAAGGCTGGCACGAGGCCGAAATTAATCCTAGCAGAACGCCGACCTTTTTTCACAAAAGCGCACGGCAACGACCAAAAAAAAACAAAAGCGAGAGACTGGGCTTGCCAGGTGAGGGGTGGGGGGGGGGGTGTATTCATTTAGGTTTACAGCGCGCAAACGTTTTGCGCGGGTTTTTTTTCATTGAAGGGGTGTGGGTAGTGGAAAATATTTACGGGTTTTTTGCAGGGTTTGGGTTTTGTTTAAAATAATATTTTTTTTTTTGGCAGAACAAAACATTGGGGTTTCTAACTACAAAACTTGGGCAAACAGTTTTATTTCCATGCCCCATTTCTGGAAACAAATCTGAAAATTGCCAAAGACAACAGCTCCCCAATCCCCGTTTTCGTTAAGGCGGGAAGGGAAAACCTTAGGGAAAAATCTACCAGTATGGAGAGGGTAGTGTTTTGGCCCACTATCTTCATATAAATGCCCAAATATAAAAATGACGGATGAAAAAACTACCGATTAAACCGCCCCTAAAAACTTGGTACAGCCCGTAATTGCTGTAACTCCCGCCAAAGCCAGTTGCTTTGCCTGGTTAGAAAAGAGGGGGCACAGCAAACTAGGCTAAGGGTTAAAATGTGGTTGGGCGTTTATGCTTCGTCGTTTTTTTTCCCCGCGTGAACGGGACTTTCCCTTTCGGATCTTGCCCCACAAAGCCCCCGGAAAAAAGGGTTTTTTAAAAATAGTTCTTTTCCTCACCTGCTTTTACGTCATTGGCATCGTTTGTTCCCGCGCGTGAACGGGACTTACTTCTGGGCTCTTGCCCCACAAAACCCCGGAAAAGTTTTCTAAAAATAGTTCTTCCCCCACCTGCTTTTTACGTCATGCTTTGCCGTTCACGCGGGGTGGAAAGGGGGCCTACTTGCGGGGTCCCGCCCCGTGTTAGGGCTGCCTTTTAGGGGGGTGTACTTTTTTCAATTTTTTTGTTTTATTTAATCAGGCTTTTGTTAAAAGGGACTGGGGGGTGCTTTGAACTTGCAAAAAAAAGAGCCAAAGCATTACAAAAAAAGGGAAACACGCTTGCACCAAATGGGGTTACCCCATGACCCAAATTTAAAAAAGCTCTGTGTCACCACCCACACCCCACCCCCCCAAACCCCCCAAGTCCCCTTTAAATTTAATTTTTAATTAAGTTACCCCAAGTTTTTAATTAAGTTTTTTAAATTTAAAACTTTAAGTTTTTAATTAATTTCCCTTTTTAAGTTTTTAATTTAAATTCTTGGGTCAAGTTCTTAAAAGTTCTTGATTAATTTATCCCCTAAGTACAACCAAGTTCTTTTTTTTAATTTCCTTTAAAAATTTTTAAAAAAAAACAATCATTTTTTTAACTTAAATAGTAAATGTCTTTAAAATAGTACACACACGCCTCAAAAAAAGCGTCATTTGTTGAGGATGCTTGCCCCCGCGTTCTCGAATAGAAATTTAAGGGAAGGTTTTTACATCCGAAGCAACCGCATTTATTACAATTGGGTCTATGGAAATGTCTTTTTTTAGACTCCAGGGGCTTTTTAAATTTTTGCTTCATAATTTTTTAAAACGCCCCTGATCTATTTTTATAAAAAAAAATTTTTAAAATTTAATTTCTTAAAATATTATTCCATTATAAAAAGGTTATTTAAAATAAGCCCTTTTTTATTGGCGGTTTTGGGGTTTCTTGTCTTTTTCTGTTTTTAACGGTTTTGGGTTTTTTTAACTTTTTTTCGTTTCTGTTGCCATTGTGAATTTTATTTTATAGCCCTAATTTAACCCGCCCCCCAAAAGCAAAAATGGGGGGGGGGGGGCCAAAAAGGGAACAGTTTTAAGTTTTAAATTCCCTGAAAACTTTGGGGCCCCTTTTATCACATGGAGTTTTTTTTAGCGGGGATTGGGAAAAAACTTGTTTCCCGGCGTTGGGGGGCCCTTTTTGTTTTCTAATTTCTGTAACCTTTTAATTTTTTTTTGGGCTGGGTTCCCTCTGCTAATTTTTTTCCTGCTTTTAACACGCCCGGGGTTTTTTTAAAGGGCTTTCCCCCTGGTTCGGGGGTTTTTTGATGATTTTCGGCTTGGGTTTCTTTTTTCCCCCCTGAAATTTAGGTTTTTTGGTTCTGCTGATTTTCAAAATCGTTCATTTGAAGGGGAAAAAAAATCCCATATGATTAAAAGTTATTAATCCCATATTAATGGCGATAACCCAAAGTTTTCCCAAAACTATAGTATAAATCAAATCCCAAGACTCTAATGACTTTTTTTAAAACGGATTTTTGCTTAAATCAACTAAGAACTTGTTCAGAATCAATGGGGGGAAAAACTACTGACCCAGTTTTAATGAAAAAAACTAAGAAAAACCCTTTGCCCCCCACTTTTTCCCCTTTAGGGCCCTGCTGCGCTTCATACGTTATGATACTTTAAAATGCTTGCGGGGACATCTGTTTTAAACTGTTCAAAGCTGAATTCAGTTTTCCCAGGAAATGTTTTTTTTTTCCCCCATGCTGCCAAAGGGAATTTCAGCCCTTTTCCTTTTTTGGGGGAATAGCTTTATCTCAACTTTGGGCTTATTTTTCAGGAAGGTTTAGGGGTGCCTTGTAGCTGTAGTAAAATTTATTTACTGTTATTTTTTTTAAAAATTATAATTATTTTAATTTTTTTAAAAAGAGCACCGAAAAAAAAGTTGCCAACCCCGTTTTACCAATTTTGCTGTTTTTGGAGGCTAAGTGTAGGATACTCAAGGGGGTAAAAGTGTTTAAAAAAAAAACCAGCAGATCTTGGCAAAAATAGACTTTTAGGATTTTAGCAAAGCTTAATTTTTCATTGCAGCTTCGTTTTTTACGAAAGATTTTTTTTAGTTAAGCAAGGGAAAAATTCCAGACAATATAAATATGTAAGAAAAAAAAATACATTTATAAAAAAAATTTTCCCCTTTACTCGCAATAAAAGATAGGCCCGGGGCCCGTGGTGAATGCGCTTGCTTTAGCGGGAGTAAAATTTTTCATTTTTAAAAATGGGGGAAAGACGGCGAGAGAAAAAAAACAAAAAAAAGCTTTAAGAGGAAATAGCAGCTGCACAAGACCCCAAGAAAAGGGAGCGACTTGAGCAGGTTTTATTTTTTTAATGACACACTGAAAAACAGGGGGAGGCCCCTTACATTTTTTTAAAGAAAGGGTTTATAAGCAAAAAAACAATATTATCTATAACAGGCAAACCGTCCAGGGGCAATTTCCCCCCCCAAAAATTTTAGGGACTTTTATTAAACCCCAAAAAACCCAAAAAATTTCAAGAAAACGCGTTTATTGTCGTTGGGATTTACCCTTTGTGTATTTTGTTGCACTAAATTGGGCTGAATAAAAAAGAAAAAATCTATTTTTTCGCCCAAAGGATATTGGAAGGGGAAAACAAGGCAATTTAAAAAGCAAAACCAAGGGAAACGGGTCAGTGAACAAACAGCAAAAGAATTTGGTTTTCAAAAAAAGCGTTTTTGGAAATTTTTTTTACCTCCCCCAGACGAATTAAAAGAGACCACACTTTGGGAACACAAAATCCAAAAAAGACCCCATCAAATGGATCTTCATATTTACCCTTGAAGGATTTAAAGAAAAAAAGGGGTTTAAAAAGCAATTTACAGTCTTGATATTGCTTCAAATTTTAAAGAAGCGGGAAACCCTTAACAAAAAGATGCTTCTGCGTTTTCTGTTGCCTTTCAAAATGAAAACCAACAGGCCCTTTAACCCTTTCCCCCGCATGGGTTCAAGTCGATGATGGGAAAGAAATTTTTTGGCCAAGTGAATAATTATTGTTTAAAAAAAAGAGTTTTCCAAATTTAAAAAAGGGCCCTTCCAAGGGGTTTACAATCACAGGGGTTTAGTTTTAAAAAAATTTAACAAACCGTTAGCCAAAGGGGTTTTCTCCCTACCAGTACACAAGAGCTTAAATTTAAATTTTCGCAACCCAGAATGGGTTAGAAAACTGCCCTCAGTTTTTGCGGCAAAAGAATAAAGAAGAAATTTTAAAAGGGGTAAAAAAAAATACAAGCAATCAAAAAAAAAACAATAAATGTTGTTGAAGGAGAGTTTCATCCAGCAAATATACCATTTGGATTGAAAGTAAGGGGACCTTTATTAAAGGGGGGAAACAGAAGGGGGCACCGCATCAGGGCAACTGATCCGGTTTGGAAATTTGAAACCCTATGGGAAAAAAAGAATTGAAAAAAGGGGGGGGCCCCCGTGGGGTTTTTTTTACGGAAAAAACTGGGCACAACAAACAACCAGCTCCCAAAGATCTTTTGTGAAGGAAGAATGAGAAAAATCCCCCTGGGCACAGTTCCCCTTTAATTAAAATTTTCGGTTTTCCCCGTGCCCGAAATTTCTTTTGAAAACTCTGGATTTAAAAAAACTGTTTTTTTGTTTGTTCTATCTAATGACTTCTTTGTTACAACCGTTTTTGTTGATCTCATGGATTAAAATCGCGGTTTTTTCGTTGTCCCTTTATGAAAATCTTATTTCCCAAAAAGCTTCCCTTTTTATTGTCATGTGATATGTTTGACGCACAAAAGCGGGAGATATTCCCTTTGCTTTCTTAAAGATTTTTTTCCTGGCCGAAAAACTGTACATTTTTCGATTTTTAACCCCCCATACCCTTGATCACCTTTCCGTTTAAATTTATCCCTTTATCTTTCTAAAACCTTCCTTTTTTAGTAATTGAATGAAAACGGCAAATCCCTTTTGGATAATGGGGTGTACAAACCACCCCCATGCCCTTTTTTCCCCTTCGGTTTTTCCCCTTTTCTTTATAGATGTCTTAAAAAGGAATACTTTTAAAAAAAAACTGCTTACGGGGGGAAAGTATTGGACTCAGGATCGAGGGCTTAAAGTAGTCAAAAAGAAACTTAAATCAAAAGCTTTTTATTTAAATTTTAAAAAAAAGTAAAAACCCAAATTTAAATTTCAGGTTTTCCCAATTTATTTCTTTTTTTTTTCATCATTATGCCAAAAAAGGGTGATCATGAAATTTTTCTGAAGTCCTGATAATTTTGGTTTTGAAAAATCAGCTTAAATTTCTTCGTTCTCCTTTTGGGAACCAATTGACATCTTTAAAGTTTTGCGGATTCCCATATCCCTTTTCCGAAACAACTGTTGTTCATCAGCTTGAAAAAGTCTTTTTCTGAAGCATCTGTGGATTTGGTTCTGAGATCAGTGTTCTTCATGATGTATGGTTTCATGAACTGTTCTTGATCGAAAGCAATTATGCGATGAACTGCTGTTAGCTTCAAACCATGTCTTAAATAAAATTGTAGAAGTCTGTAATGACAGACATAATTTTTTTTGCCTCGAAGATTAGGCACAAGTTTAGGCGGCTCTCTTGGATCCATCTTTAGACTTTCTGCTGCTAATGGATAGTCATTATGCAGGTCATGGAGTTCATGAGGATATTCTAAGTCAACTTCTAGAATGTATCCACGCTGCTGATCAGGCGTTAAACTGTTCAACCACTTTAATGCCTTTTGAATATTATTCGTACCTGTGTACATCTTGAAGTTGCGTAATGGAAGTGATTGCGCCATAGCCCAACCATACAGATTGTTTGCATCTAAATACATGAGATAGTTAGACCTTTTACTTGGATCATAGTCGTCTAAGTATTTATTGTTTGCTTTACAGTAATGTGCGACGCCATACTAATTCCTCCACGCAATCCGTTTTCAATCATCTGAATCATTGGTAAATCCGACAATAAATCAATCTGTACTCCAGTAAACTTTAAGAAAGCGTCCCAGCTCATCCCGGGCGCAGAAATATAATGCGCAGGATCCAGGCTATAATGTTTCATGCAGGTCTTTCTATAATTTTCAAAGACGTCCGCCAACAAAC
The DNA here is from genome assembly GCA_018398815.1 of Conus ventricosus. Classification (NCBI taxonomy): domain Eukaryota; kingdom Metazoa; phylum Mollusca; class Gastropoda; order Neogastropoda; family Conidae; genus Conus; species Conus ventricosus. Next base: position 4,062 of record JAFLJL010004065.1, on the reverse strand, counting down.
ATGTATCAGCCATCAAGTAGGAGTCATGATAGTCTCCCATCGTTTTACACTCTAACTTCTGCCACGCATCTTGAGCATGTTGGTAATCGGAATCACTGATGTCCTTTCCTCTAAGACTAGAAAAGAACGCGCCTTTAGGTGGAAGTGTGTCTTCGTCAAACCTTTCCCAACTGTTCATGTATTCATAAGGGTAAACACCCTTTCTAACAAGAGTTGAGTCAAAATATTTTTCCGTTATTGGGCAGGACTTTAAGGACATAGCCAGTGCCTCTAATGAGCCCATCATGTGTTGCATAGAGTCGTAGAAAGACATGTTATTTAAAGTGAAACACATGTACTTTTCTGATGACTGTGCAATGCATGCTACCCTGAAGGCGCTGGTTACTGCTTGCATTATAAGGTGAGAGTCATAACCCCGCAAGTTGTGAAAGAATACAGGCAGCTTCCATGTCTTTGGATCAAACTTTAGTTGAAGATTGCATTTACTGTGCGCTGCACCTCTAAACCTCCCACTAATGTGATCATGGTCTCTTACTGTGGGGTTTACACTCTTGGGCGTTAGCTCTAAACCGCAAATCCAACAATGCGTGGCTGAGTCATACTGTTGTTGGTCTTCAGGCGTCATTATGATTTCAGATAAGTTTAGATTATTAGAACAGTCATTACGCACTTGCTGCATGCGTTTTAAGAATGTTTCTGCAGCATCTGGTCCCCCTATATAATTCTGGCTCTGAATAAACGCCATCCGACCTAACAATAATGAAGGCAAATGAACAAATCTGATGATTACTCATTAAGACTGTTTTTCGAAGTTTTTGTGGTGCTGGCCCTTCATAAGGAACAATGAGTGATTCGAAGTCTGCGTAAACTACGTATGGACTTGTTTGCAGCCGTTTCCAGTTCTTAAAACTAACTTTAGATCCTGGCGGGGGCGTAGTTAGTTCTGTCTTACAGTCTACAGAACTTTTACAATGTTTTATATGTTCAAGCGCGGCTTGAGCGGTTGGAATTCTTGTTAAACATTTTCTACAGAATTCTTGTTTATGTTCATGTTTTGAAGTATGCGCTAATAATCTGCTCATTGTGCGTATCAATGTGTAATGGGGCAGCCCTGCTGGCGAAAACATTAAGAGTAAGTCCACATGACTTTTGGCTGGTTCGCCTATTGTTGGACTGTTCTTGGACACTTTAATTGGCACCAAATTTGTTTCTCATCCCATGTGTATACATTAACAGTTATTGGGTTGTTTTGTTCTTCAAACTGATCAATTTGGTCTACACTAACAGGAAAGGATATTCCATTGAAGTTAAGATCTTTGGCGTATTGCCGATAGTTAGTCACTCTTTCTGCGTGTTCGCGGACATGATGCAGCCTTGCAAGAACGCACCACATGAAACATTTGTTGTCTGAATTTTTTATGTTTAAAACTGCTCTCTTTAAAACCAACTCCCGAGGTAGCGGAATGTAAGCCTTGCCTACAATCGGTGCATACTTAGCCTGTTTTAATCTAATCTCTAAGACTTCGCCCTCTGCCCAAACCAGAGCCTCTCATTTTGGCTTCTTCAGCGGCAGCGTCAAACTGTGCAAGCAGTTCGTCTGCCCAACCGGGTGTTAAGTCGTTATGAGAAAGAATAGTCTGTTGTTTAGTTGAGACCCAGACTTCTAGATTTTCTTCATTTATTGTTACATAGTCGATTAAAACAGCTAACATTACTTTAACCGGCGGGTCTATTGTTGTTTGCCTGGAACTTGAGAAATTGCATGAACAACACTTGCCTGTACGTTTGTTGGGTCAATGACTTCTAAATCAATATCATTCAGTGCTCTTGATAAACGCTCTCTCTCGAGCATTCCTTCAAACAATTCGTCTTGTCCTTCATATATCTTAGCCATGCTGTCTTTCTTTTCTAAGCCAAAAATTTATTTAAATTAAAAAAAAATACTTAATCAGAACCAATATCAACGGTCTTTTGCGCTTAGACTCATAAACTAAAGTATAAACACCCTTCGGTGTTGTTAATGTGAGCTGTTTAGAACAGAGTTTAATGTCTCGTTTACTTTTTTTAAGCTTTCCCTTTTTTATCTGCTCGGGGTCTGGCTGTTGAGAAAAACTTGTCACCGCCTTTCTTTGAAGATCAAACTTTTGTCTTTTGTAGTCATCAAAATCGGCCTGTAAACGATTAAATTCTTCATCCGTGATGTTTGAGTCAACAAGCGCTTTATTTATTGTCAGTTTAAACGAACAAAGTTTAGCTGTTATTAGTTGAACCATAGCTGTGTGCTTTTGGAGTTTAGTTTTTATTTTTTTGCTAGCAGCACCTACGGCTAATGAACACAGACCGAGAGCTAAAGACAAACCTCCTAGAGGTAAAGCTGCGGGTGCGCCTATGCCCGTTGCTAAGAGACCAACACTCGTTCCTGCTGATAGAGCACTTATAGTCGATGCTCCAGTATTAACATATGTAACAGCATTAAAGGCAGCAGAATACCTTCGTTTGGTTTTGCTGTATTTTGAAAGGTCTTGCTCTAGTACTTGCTGCATTTGTGTAATGTTGGTTAATCTGAAGGTTTTTACTTCAGGGGTTTCTATAACAGCAGAATTGCCTGCTATCCCTTCTTTTGGCGGCGCTGTAGGCACATTTGGATAAACCTGAACAGACATGCTTTTTATAAAATAAAAATAATTTAGTATTGTATATCTTTTAATCTGTTATTTTCAATATTCAGCTGCGCATCATATATTAAAAACAAATGTACATTAAGCGGTTTATCGGCTTCTTCTTCTTTATCAATTTGAATGTTTATTACGTCTCTCACAGTTCTCCCGCTTCATGTAACTGATTATCCTCCGTTGACCTTAGGTCAACCCATAAACCGTATTTTGTTGTTAAATAATCATCAAGTCTTACGCTGTGAAGGTGTAGATCTTTAGCCACAAGGTCAACTGTTGGATTTCTACACCTCCCACTCCAAACAGTTTTTCTTATTTCATCAAAATGCTGATAAGGTTTAAGCCCGCTAGCGTAGATTTGGTTAGGACTGCCCTCAATCGAACATTGTACTTTCGTTATTTTGGATTAAAAAACTTTTCACTTCCTCTTTTGAATGGTTCTTCATCTTCACACAGCAATAAAATACCTTTAAGCGATCTTGCTGAGACGCTAAAACTAAAAAATTTCCCTATAGTGTCTGCCCTGCTTCTAGGATATGTTGTATGATGAATCACTCTTTCGTAATATATTACTAATTCTGACTGATATTGTTGCTCAATCAGCCTTGCTAAATTAGGGTTGCTAACAACGTCAAACTCTAACGAGATGTCAGAAATGCTGTACATTGCTTCGGTGTCTGTTGATCTGATAACCCGTTTGTATTCATTAAAAGTTAGTTCATATGACAATCTGTCTTTTAATGCTCCTTGAAAGTATGGGGCATGCGCTTTTAACAACTCAAAATCTAAGGGAATGGAAAAGCGATTTCCAAACGCAAAATTTACAGCCACATACTTTTGCCGTCTTTAGTATCTGCGGCACCTATTCTATGTTTTAGTGCTTCTTCATTTTCTATTCCTTGAAACGCAAAGTCAGCCCTTTCATTCGCGGTTAGCCATAGATCAGAATAGGTTAAAAATATGTCTGCATTGTGTAAAGAAAATATTTCTTGCCCCTCAAGTTTTATAGAAATTTTCTTAACGATTGCCCGCCCAGGTTCTGTACAACTGTCCTGTTTGGGTCTGTTGTTGAATCGAGCGCTATTTTGAAAGTAAGACGCGCAGAGCCTGGCACAATCACGTCATCTGCTCTAGGTCTGGAAAATTTGACAGTAAGAATTTGATCTGCATCAATGTAGATGGATTATTTGGAACAGTAATAGTCCGCTTATTTCCCTTCACGCCAAAGGGTTCTTTCAGTCTTCTATGCGGGTTAAGAATCGAGCCATGTGCTTGCGACATTTTTATAAGCAAAATAAAATTAATATTTAAAAACAGGCAGGAATTGAAGTGAAGAAGATTATGATGTTTTTGATCCTGGAGACGACATGAGTGAAAGATCCCTTTAAAA
>JAFLJL010004064.1:17558-33915 GCA_018398815.1 Conus ventricosus | reverse complement strand
ACTTTCTTTTGTGTGGCCTTTCCACCGAGATGACCCAGATCTGACGTCACATATTCTGCTGACATCTGTGGCCTTTTGTGTTTTGTAGGCACACAATCTGTGTGTCACCTTTCCTAGACTCAAGTAAGTAAACGTTCAGTACAATATACCGTTCTCTAATTCAAAATAGATTGTGCCATCCCTAACATTTTCTTCTCCCTGTGTGAGCAAACCCCAACAGTTTCTAAGCAAGTACTCGCCATTTTATTCTGTCCATAAGTGAGTGGGACTGGTCTCACTGGACATGCTCCATTGCCTTCTGGAGGGTGTAATTACCTGGGTTCTTTTCCTCCCATGTCTGGTTTTGCCTGATTCAATTTGAAAATCTGGGGTTTGAATCTTCTTATCCACGTGCTCCTGTGGTGTTCCCAATGACCACGTCATACGGCGGTACTGGCCCAGCCAAACCTGTACAACCCCCTATAAAATGGCATAACAATGAACAGCCGGCCTGTTTCAAATTCTGCTACAGTTCCATCAATTTGCCTACACTTCTGTGTGTTACCTGTTGTCAAGTGGGTGAACTATCCTTGGAGTGACAGACAGAGACCGAGAGAGAAATTCAATTGTCATACAAAAAAAGCAAAACACAAACAAACGTTCACTCACAGTCTCACACAATCTGCTTTTAACCTTTCTTCTTATTAGGAAACAGTTTCATGTAAGAGTTTCTTTTTTAAGTATTCACAATAATGTTGAATAATTTCTTCAGAAATTTTCGATAAAAAAATTTGTCCTCTCTGAAATCACATTTCATGAAACAGATGACTCAGCACACACTAATCAATGTAACAAGCCCCACAGGTAGACCTTCCACATCACGTTATCAGCACACACTAATCAATATAACAAGCCCCACAGGTAGACCTCCAAATGACTTTATCAGCACACACTAATCAATATAACAAGCCCCACATGTAGACCTTCCACATGACTTTATCAGCACACACTAATCAATGTAACAAGCCCCACAGGTAGACCTCCACATGACCTTATCAAAAGATGACTCAGCACACACTAATCAATATAACAAGCCCACAGGTAGACCTTCCACATGACTTTATCAGCACACACTAATCAATATAACAATCCACCACAGGTAGACGCCACATGACCTTATCAAAGATGACTCAGCACACACTAATCAATGTAACAAGCCCCATAGGTAGACCTTCCACATGGACTTTATCAGCACACACTAATCAATATAACAAGCCCCAAGGTAGACCTCCACATGACTTTATCAAAAGATGGACTCAGCACACACTAATCAAAAGCCAGGGTGACATATAAAATCGCATGCCTCTGTTTCAATGCTTTTAAATCTGGAACTCCAGCCTATCTGTCTGACCTTCTAAACTCATGCTGCCCAGCTAGAACCCTTCGCTCGTCTTCTGACTCGTTGCTCCTGGTTCTCCAGATTCAAATGCAAAAGAAGGGGGATCGTTCTTTCTCCTTCCTGGCTCCTAAACTTGAATTCTCTTCCACACGACATCAGGCACTATGACTCTTTTCCAGTCTTTAAAACGAAACTAAAAAACTCATCTTTTTACCGTCTATTTCGGCTGATAATTCAAAAGTCCCGGTCATACACAGATGTCAGTTTGTGTGAGTGTGTGTGGTGCGAAGGTGTGCGTGAGTGGTTGTGCGTGTCTGCTTTCCATGTGTGCTGTGCACATCTGCTTCCCGTGCCTGGTATGCGGTTTGTGTGCGTGTGTGTGTGTGTGTGTGTGTGTGTGGTGTGTGTGTGTGTGTGGGGGGGGGGGGGGGGGGGGGGGGGGGTGTGTGTGTGTGTGTGTGTGTGTGTGCGTGAGTGTGTGCGTGCGCGCGTGTGCGCGTGCGTGCGTGCGTGTTTTCGTTAGTCCTTGTATTGTATAGCGCTTAGAGCTAATCTAGGATTTGCGCTATAGAAATATTCATTATATATTATTATTATTATTATATCAATATAACAAGCTGCACAGGTAGACCTCCACATGGACTTTATCAGCACACACTAATCAATATAACAAGCCCACAGATGGACCTTCAAATGAATTTATAACAAAGATGACTCAGCACACACTAATCAATTATACAAGCCCCACAGGTAGACCTCCACATTTTATCAAAGATGACTCAGCACACACTAATCATATAACAAGCCCCACAGGTAGACCTCCAAATGACGTTATCAGCACACACTAACAATATAACATGCCCCACAGGTGGACCCCAAATGACGTTATCAGTACACACTAATCAATATAACAGGCCCCACAGGTAGACCTCCAAATGACGTTATCAGCACACATTAATCAATATAACAGGCCCCACAGGTACACCTCCAAATGACGTTATCAGCACACACTAATCAATTAAACAGGCCCCACAGGTAGACATCCAAATAAAACGTTATCAGCTAGGGCTACAAGGCCAGACAAAGTGTCATCTTCAAGTTGGCCACCAGACCACCTATTTCCAAATAACAACATTGCCCTTCAAAGTCATAAGTAAGTAGTTATGTTCTTCCTCCTCAAATTATCCCAACCTAACTGAGACCTTATTCAGCTACTATTTGTTTCATTCGTTTTCTTCTATTTCTTTCTATTTTTTTTAATTCTCCGTATATATATATATATAATTATATATATATATATATATATATATTATATATATATATATATATATCAATATTTTGAGTTGAGTGTGTGTGTGTGTGTGGTGTTGCATGTTGTGTGTGTGTGTGTGTATAATTAGAGTTTAAAAAGCCACTCAGAATTTAAAAAGTGCTCAAACTATAGTGTGGGGGACATACCAGTTTAAAAATAGAATTTTAAAATGAAAATAAATACCTTACAAAATTGTTTCAAGCTAAAATGCTCTCCTCAGGGCATACAATCTGGGCACGCCACCGGTGTTATTATAGTGTGGTGTGTGGGCGTGTGAGCTCTGCGCGTGTGGCACGTGGCCTGCAGGTTTTTTTCTTTCTTGGGGCGCGTTCAGGGGGAACGTGTTAAGGAATGGTGCATTGACAAGGATATCCATTTATGCTGCAATGTTTATCATTTTACTTTAGGTCAGGATGTAGGTGGGGTTCATAAATCAGCACTTTTTGTTGTACATAAGTTGCATTTTTTTAGAAATGTTGTTGTATGGTGTTGCTCTTTTTTTAAAAATAATTTTCCATGGTATCTTGTAATCTATTTTCTTATTTTTATAGCTTCCAAATATATTTACTTAGTTCTGTTTGGTTTTTATATTTTCATTTTTGAAAGACTGTTTATGATTTGCATATCTGGTTTTAAAATGGTTTGCCGTGATCCCTATATATGTTTCTTTATCACTGTCTGTTGTTACCGTAGCTTGGTACACAATATTGTTATAGAGACATTTATTATTCAGAGGGCACTGGTCTTTTTTGTGCAATTACAAGATATCCTTTCATCACCCTCTTTGGTTGTGTTGTTTTTGGTTTTATTGGAAGAATCAATTATATTTTTAAGGTTGGGTATACACGAGTATGATAGCTTGATGGGATTTTTGTTGACTATTTTAGATAGTACATGTTCTTTTGGGAATGATGTTTTAAGGATTCTGAGGAATTCTTTTCCTATGTTAGTTTTTGTTCTTCCATCATATGGAGGGTTATACCATATATTTTTTTTCTTTTTCTGTTTTTCCTGTCGCTGTTCATGTTGTTATGTGGGTTATATTGTAATTTGTAGTTGTAGCCACTTTTTTCAGCGCTTCTTGGTATTCAGCTGCTGCACTGTTAAATTCTTTCTCATTGCATGACAGTTTAGATAATCTTTTGTTTATACCATTAGGTATGATTTTTAAAATGGAGGGTGGATGGTTACTATTGATGTCTACGTAGACAGGTGTGTCATTAGGTTTTTTTTTATATGGTTTGTATGTATGATCCTTAAGGTCTAATGTTATGTCTAAATAATTTACTGTTTTTTTTGTTGGCTTCTACTGTGATTTTTAGGTTATGGCTTTGAAAATTTTTACAAAGTTCTTTTTTCTTGTTTTCAATGATTTTTGGTTTATTGTTTAACGTGGCAAGACCATCATCTCTGTATAAGCCAACCTGTTTACCAAGTGTTTTCTGTATATGAGAAAACATGAAAAGTCCAACTAATTCACAAGTCTTAAAAAATGTTAGCGAACCGCCCAGAGAACGTGGACAAACGAGTCAAAAGACAAAACACAACGCGTTTCGACCTCTTAGGTCTTCGTCAGGTGATATATAAACGAATAAAACAACGAAAATTCACTTAGCTTTGATCGCTTCAGATCACTTTGGGTTCAGCGCTGAACCCAAAGTGATCTGAAGCGATCAAAGCTAAGTGAATTTTCGTTGTTTTATTCGTTTATATATCACCTGACGAAGACCTAAGAGGTCGAAACGCGTTGTGTTTTGTCTTGTGACTCGTTTGTCCACGTTCTCTGGGCGGTTCGCTAACATTTATTTAAGATTTGTTTAGATTTCCGCCTGCAGCCGTCTCGCTTTGCAACTAATTCACAAGTGTCAGCTCCATCATAAGATCCCATCGTGACATCGTGTCAACCTCAGGGTATGTCAGTGGAGGAAGGACTAGCGCACAGCCCAAACACACTCACAGCTTGCTTATAATCTCATTCATATATCATGCATTCGTCACATCAAACCACTAGTAAAGTCTATAACTTTACTACACATAATCATGGAAACAAACATCAATGCGCATAGAGTCAAACAGAATAAAACATTCTCTCTTTCCTTGAACTTCACAAAAATCATTTATCTAAATCATCATAACTAACCCGGGTATAAAAAGATTTTCTACTTTACTGGCCAGGTGATTTTAAACTATTCACGAATCACTGTCTTTTCTTTTCTTTTTTTTTTCTTTGTTTCTTTTCACTGTCACTTTCACAAGCACAACACAACTGCTGGCACTGGTCAGGTTGGACTGCTGGCACTGGTCAGGTTGGACTGCTGCCACTGGTCAGGTTTAGACTGCTGGCATGGCGTTGGCCTGTGGTTCTGCTTGATGAAGTGACGCTGCCAGGAATGAGGTCGAACCCCGGTTCAGATTGAACAGTGACTATCAACATCGATCTGTTCTCCTTTCTTCTTCCTGCATTAACGCATTGCACTCTCTCTCTCTCTCTCTCTCTTCTAGTCTGCTCTATCAATGGACATGGTTGCTTTCCCTTTTTTTTTCTTTTCCTTTTTTTTTCTTCATCAGTTAGCGACTCTCTCTCTCCACATCTCTCCTCAGTCCTTCCTCTGCAGACTCTATCTAGTGCTAATGCCTCAACTAGGTTCTCTTCTCTCCTCCTCTCATCTCTCTGCTTCTCTCTCGAGCAGACCTACACCCAGAACCTCTTCCTCTCTCTCTGTCTTTCTTCCTTTTCGTTCCCCTCTCTTTCACTCACGCATTCCTTTATTCTCTACCTACGTGTCCAAGGGTGAGCACCATTGGTCAGCATCTTTCCCGCCTTGTCGAGGTTGCCTCCCCTCTCATTTCATTGGATATGTAAATCATGACAGTCACATCTACCTGCCTTGCTCTCTGTGGTGGTCAATTGGTCATTTAATTAATTAGCGTGATTTCACCCCCCACACAATACCTTTCCCCTTCCTACTTCAACCTGCGACGTCTGAAACTAACTATGGCGCTGGTCGCAAATTGGCTGGATGAGTCTGACCCAAGCGCCGAGACCCGTCTGGGCAGACCTATTGAGGCGTCTGCCAAGCGACTTAGTCCGTCTGGGAATGATGCTGTCGCCATGGAGAACTACAAATAGCCTCCTCGCTGTGCTTAATTGGCTGACCCGACACATGAGGCCGTCTGCTTGGCGCCCAGAATGTTTGACTTGGACTTATGTCCAGTTGAACTGGCCGGGCGACTGACCACGAATTCGGTTTTTTCTATTTTTGTCCGTGACAATTTCCCCCTTGCAAAAGACTATGCTCAGCATTGTCTCAAAAACAACGGTACAAAAAAGACAACAACCGAATCTGCTGACAACACAGCTACACGTGCACGTTTTTGCAAAATTATTTACAACAAACGGTTTACCAATTATAAAATATATCATTAGTGAATATCACCCAATGGGTTATCATTGACGTGCGCTTTTGCCTTTTTTTTTTTCCAACTCATTTTCTGATAACCTCTGTGCGCACCTATGCAATCCCCTACCTGCGGATTTGCCACATCTTCTCTTCACAACTACTATGAAAAGCACAATTTAATATGATCACGATCCATGAAACCTCACTGAGGAATCTCCATCCTCATTATCACAAACATGCATTCTCCACAAGCGACTGACGCTCCAAACATAACTACATTTACAAAAAACCAGTTCACAAAGAAAAAATGAACCATAGCCAAAATGGAATGAAACCATACCACTCAATCTCACTGAAATCCAACATATTATTCACAAAGTAGCTATGCCCCTTTGGATTGACTGACTTCCTTAGTTGCGTTGCTGACTACACGGCTTAAAAATAGCATCTACTTTTCGACCGGATGTACTGGATCGATATGTGGGGGTGCGTGCCATTCCCCAACGGGCACCCTCTGTTTTTCACTGCCCCTTTGTGCAGTTCACGCTAAAATATATTTGGGGGAAAAAAAATTCTCATGGAAAGTTTTGGTTTCCCATTCCTCAATTCGATAACCCTGATGTACCTTTCCCATGATGTTAATGGTCCTTTCCAATGCTCAGCGCTTGTTGCGACCCGTGGGAACAGTAACAGAACTTAAACCCACCTTGAGGGATTGCTTCCTCACCCCGTCATATTGCTTCTTCCACGACCCCAGCCTCCTGAAACCCTTTCCCTTGCAACCTTACAGTCTCATACCGTGCCCACTTTGGAAAGGGCGAGTTGGGCCCCAATCAGATCAACGCACTCTCCGAATGGTGTGTCATTAAAGGGGGATTTTTAAGAGGGTTCCCTTCCCCCCTTGGGTGCCCTTTGACACCACACATGACATGAGAAACGCTTTATGCTGCCATTCCCCCTGGCCAATGAAAATCATCAAGTTTTGGGTCAGCGTTTTCTGGTGCCGAGAGACCTCCATGAGCGATCGTACCCCTGACGACAGTGTCCGATAACATGCTGGTCCCTTAACGGGTTTGCCCCCTTACCTGTTTCCCTTGGTAAACATGGGTACGCAACCCGCCTTTACCAAAATTCTGTTCACCCCTCTAACCACCTTATCTCTCCCCCTCTTGCCAACCCCCAAAGCTTCGAGCGAAGGGTCTTGTCCGCCTCCCCAAAAACTCTCAGGCGACACTCTATGCCTGACTTACATGGGAAGACAAAAACGGTTTTATCAACCTTTTCTCCTTCTTACTCCGGTTTGAATCGCCCCTGTAGCAGTCAAAAAATCGGGACCCCGGTTCCCTTGCCTGGTTTTTCCAATGATAAATCAAAAAGGGGTTTCTCCATCCCCAGCGCAGACAATCGCCTGAGAAGTAAGGGGGTATTTATTTTTACAACTGGAAACCCCTCACAGTGCCATCGTTAGAGTAAAGGTCGGGATTTCCCCTGTCAAAATCCCCTTCCTCGACCGCGTTTTTCTTACTACACCAAGAACAACCGTGCTCAAAAACCTTTCACCCTTGCTGGGGCCCCAACCACCTTCCCCCTGGAAAGACCACTCCCCCTAGTGCCCTCCTTTCCCTGACACGCTGCTGTCCAGTGTACCCATAGGCCGCACCCACCCTCTTCAATTGGATCTCTTTTGGTTCCATGCAGGTCAGTTCCCCTGGGACCCTATCCCCCTTTTGGGGCTGCTGCCTTCTGGAACCTCACGACTTCCCCTCCCCACTGCCCCCTTTTTGTGACAAATGAAACACCTATTGCCCCTTTGTCCTCCTTTTTTGCCCCACCACTGGGTTTGCGACTTTGGGGAAAACTCCCTATCCCCTTGCACTTTCTCCTGTGCCTGGCACTGCTTCTCCGCATTAGGCCCAAACGTGCCTCCCTATACCCCTCTGCTAACTTCGCAACTCCCTGCTGTCTCGGGCTGTCTCTCTTTCAAATGTATGTTAAACGGGACGCAACCTGAAAAAATCTGTTCTTTCAAAACCCACTCTTTAAATTTCAGAAAACCCCTTTTCGTACCACTCAATCTAACCACTTCTCAAAAATAGTGATCTAAACGTCCCAAACATGTGTTTCCCCTGTTTGTAATCTAGCTGAACGAAATTTTTTTCAAAAACCCGTCCTCGTGAGGTCAAACCCCTTCACAAACGATCCTTCACAGCCCAAAATCAGATTGTTGGTCTGCTGGTAAAGCAGTGAAATCGTAATGCTTTACCCGTAAATAGCGCTGACAAAATGACTCCCCATCTTTGAAGGCCAACCCTTTTTGGTACGAACGTTCAAAACGGGACTGAGACATCAATCGAAACTGTCCCTTTAGAGAATTTTGGCCTTTGGTCGGGGGGCAAACTGTGCACAGGGTTTACTGGGAAACTGAAAATACCATCCGGTGGGCTCCCCTTTTAGTCTCATCTCTCTAACTTAAAATTTAATCCTTAAATTTTCTGCCCTGCGTTTCCCCATTTTTTTGTTTCCCGCGTTTCCTGATTTTTGTTCCTGAATCCTTAATCTTTCTTTTTTTCCGCGTTACGTTTGCTGAATCCTTATTCTTTTGTTTCCTGCCTTCTTTTCCTTTTTCCCGCTCTGCTATTTTTGCGACCGGGTCTTTCCGCTCGTATCTCTTTCCCTCTTTTGTTTGGGGTTTAATGAATGGCACAAAACTTCTCCGAGTAGCCTAAATCACGAGGACGCTACAATTTTTCAATAGGGGTGTTCTTTTTTTCCGCCATTATATCTTTTTTTTTTTCAAAGAAAATTTTATTACTTTCGACAGCCAAACTGGGGGTTTCCACACGAGTACGTAATAGCACAATCCCTTTAATTTAAAATTTAGCTTGGGACAACGTACTTAGTTTTTATAAACCCTGCGCCTGACCCAACTATAGAGCAATTTAGGGAAATCTGTGCGAAATAAGTCTCTGGGGGCGAAAAGCCAAGCCTAGTGTTAACTATTTGGAAGCAATTTCCAAGCCTAGTATTTAACACTTTGGAAAAAATACGTAAGGGCACTACCTTGCCTTAGGATTACAAAAACTTTAATCCCACCCCCGCTTCCTCTGGAAGTTGAAAATTATAATAAAATTGGGCCAGAAATTCCTGGGGGTCGCCAAAATTGCAAACCCCGGGGTTTTGTAGTGGGGGAAGGGTAGCGCACACCCCCAAAAACTCAAGCTTGCTTATAATCCTTTATTAACATGAAACGACATCAAAAACCCCTAGTAAAGTCTTTTAAATTTTTCACACATAATCAGGAAACAAACATCAATGCGCATGACAAAAAGAATAAAAATTCTCCTTTTTTTAACTTCACAAAATCATTTATCTAAATATCATAAAAATAACCCGGTATAAAAAAATTTTTCACTTTACCGGCCAGGGATTTTAAACTTTTCCCAATCACTTCTTTTCTTTTTTTTTTTTTTCTTTTTTCTTTTCCCTGTCATTTCACAAGCACAACTGTGGCACTGGTCGGTTGGACTGCTGGCACTGGGAGGTTGGCTGTGGCACGGTCAGGGTTTGACTGCTGGCCTGGCGTTGGCCTGTGGTTCTGCTTGAGAAGTGACGCTGCCCGGTATAGGGGCGAACCCCGGGTTAGATTTAACAGTGAATCAAACATCGTTGTTCTCCTTTTTTCTTCCTCATTAAAAACATTGCACTTCTCTCCTCTCTCTTTCTCTCTTCTCCCCCTCTCTCTCTCTCTTTCTTCTAGTCTGCTCTTCAAAGGGCATGGTTGCTTTCCTTTTTTTTTTTTTTCTTTTTTTTTTTTCTTCATCGTTAGCAACTTCTCCTCCACATCTTCCTCAGTCTTCCTTGCAGCTCTATTTAGTGCAAAAACCTCAACGGTTCTCTTCTCCCTCCCCTTTATCTCTCTGTTCTTCTCGAGCGATACACCGAACCCTTTTTCCTCTCTTCTTTCTTCCTTTTCGTTCCCCTCTCTTCACTCACGCATTTCCTTATTCTCTACCTAGTGTCCAAGGGTGGCCCATTGGTCAGCATCTTTCCCGCCTTGTCGAGGTTGCCTCCCCTCTCATTTCATTGGATATGTAAATCATGACAGTCACATCTACCTGCCTTGCTCTCTGTGGTGGTCAATTGGTCATTTAATTAATTAGCGTGATTTCACCCCCACCACACAATACCTTTCCCCTTCCTACTTCAACCTGCGACGTCCGAACTAACTATGGCGCTGGTCGCAAATTGGCTGGATGAGTCTGACCCAAGCGCCGAGACCCGTCTTGGCAGACCTATTGAGGCGTCTGCCAAGCGACTTAGTCCGTCTGGGAATGATGCTGTCTCCGTGGAGAACTACAAATAGCCTCCTCGCTGTGCTTAATTGGCTGACCCGACACATGAGGCCGTCTGCTTGGCGCCCAGAATGTTTGACTTGGACTTATGTCCAGTTGAACTGGCCGGCGACTGACCACGAATTCGGTTTTTCTATTTTTGTCCGTGACACATCGAATGTGGAATTTCTGCTGTTTTTTTTTTAAATCCAAGATTCATTGTTGCTATGGAGAAGGGTTTTCTTCGTGTGGAGAATGATTTCCATCTCAGAATCTGTTATATTGGCATATTTGTTGGCGAATCTTAGTGCTTTAGTAAGTAATTCCTCATCAATGGAAGGGTAGAAGTCCACTATGTCAAAAGTAATGAACACTGTATTTTTCTGTTTGTTCAATTCTTTAAACCATTGGATAACTTCGTAACTATTGTTCCAGAGATTGTATTCAGTGTTTGTTTTTTATGTCCTCTATTGTTTTTTCCAGGATCTTTTTACTAATTTTGCCTAATTCGGATTTTGATGGGTTTATTAGTCTACAAGTAGGGTTGTTGAGAAAGTTAGGTTTGTGGTCTTTCGGGGTTATAAAGGCTTCTTTTATTGCTGTTGCTTCTAAATTATCACCTAAGTCCATCTAGTGCACAAGTTCTTTTTTTTTTTGCAGATGTTGTCATATGTAGTCTTATCAGCTTTAAAAAAAATGTCTGAATATTTTTGTTGAGGAGTTGAGATATATTAATTTAACTACATTAATATATATATATATATATATATATATATATATATATTATATATTATATATATATATATATATATATATATATATATAATATATATATATATATATTATTATATATATATATATTATATATATATATATATATATATATATATATATATATATATATATATATATATATATATAAAACAAGTTTAAAAGAGGAATCTTAAAACTATCTACAAATTTGTTTCAAGCGTGTTGCGCTGTCATCAGGATGGTTTTTGGTTTCCCCACCGCCGATGTTATATAGCGTGCGGGCTCCCGCTTGCGGTTGTTTGCACATGCGGGTTGGCTGCACGTGTTTTTTTTTACTTTCAGGTTTTTGTTTTGGGTGTGTTCACTAACAACGATTTCCATTTGTGCCTGCAGTTGTTTACTATTTCTGTTTTGGTGTTTAAACTTGCTAAGTGTGGTTTGCATAGTATTAACCATGTTTCAGTTAAACATAGGTTGCACCTTTTTGAAACATTGCTGTATGGTGATGCTCTTTTTATGATTTCCCAGGATATATTGTAGTTTGTTTTTGCGTCTTTAAGTTTCCAGATATATTTGCTCAGTTCTGTTTGGTTTTTATATTTTTCTTTATTAAATGACTGTTTGTGGTTTGCATATCTGGTTTTGAAGTGGTTTTCAGTGATCCCTATGTATTTTTCTATTTCATTTTCTGATGTCACAGTAGCGAGGTATACAATGTTGTTGTGAAGACATCTATTGTTTAGTGGGCACTGCTCCTTTCTGGTGCAATTGCAAGATTTCCTTTCTTCACCCTTCTTTGCTGTGTTGTATTTTCATTTTGTTGGATGCGTCAATTAGGTTTTTGAGGTTGGGGATACATGAGTACGATATTTTGACAGTGTTTTTGTTAAATATTTTGGACAGTTTGTGTTCTTTTGGAAATGAAGTTGTTAGGATTTTGAAGAATTCTTTCCCTATGTTTGTTTTGAGTTTCCCGTCGTATGGGGGATTGTACCATATGATTTTTCTTTTCCTATTTTTCTTGCTTTTATTTGTGTTGTTGTCTGGGTTGTATTGTAATTTGTAATTGTATCCACTTGTTTGTAGTGCCTCCTGGTATTCTACTGCTGCATTGTTGAACACTGTCTCACTGCATGACAGGTTTGATAGTCTCTTGTTTATGCCATGGGGTATGGTCTTTAGTATAGATGGTGGATGGTTACTTTTGGTGTGTACATAAAGAGGTGTGTCGTTGGGTTTCTTGTATGGTTTATATATGTGATTGTTGAGATCCAGTGTTATGTCTAAGTAGTTCACTACCTTTTGTTTGCTTCAATGGTAATCTTTAAGTTGTGGTTTTGGAAGATTTTACATAGTTCTTTCTTCTTGTTTTCGATGGTTCATGGATTGTTGGTTAGTGCAGCAAGGCCATCGTCTCTGTATAGTCCGACTTGTTTTCCGAGCTTTTTCTTGATGTTGGACAGCATGAATAGTCCGACCAGTTCACATGTTTCTGCACCATCATATGATCCCATGGTTACGTCGAATGCTGAGTTTCTGTTGGTTTTCCTGATCCAGGTTTCATTTTTGCTGTGTAGTAATGTTTTCTTGGTGTGGAGAATGATTTCCATTTCTGACCCTGTTATGTCTGTGTGGTTACTGCAAACTTCAGGGCTTTGGTGGGTAGTTCCTCATCTATAGATGGGTAAAAGTCTACTATGTCAAATGTGATGAATACTGTATTACTTTGTTTATTGAGTTTTTTTTAACCATTGGATAACTTCGTATGTGTTCTTCCAGAGGTTGTATTCAGAGTTTGATTTACGTTCTTTATTATTTTTTCCAGAATTTTCTTGCTTATTTTGCTTAATTCAGATTTGGATGGGTTTATTAGTCTACATGTTGGATTGTTATGAAAATTGGGCTTGTGGTCTTGAGTGTTATGAAAGCTTCTTTTGTTGCTGTCGCTTCTATCCTGTCACTTAGGTCTATGCGCTCTGCAAGTTCTTTTTCTTTAGTGCGGATACTGTCATGTATATTTTTGTCAGCTTTTTTGTAGTTTTTCTGGATGTTTTTGTCAAGGAGTTGAGAGTATTCTTTTGGTTCCATTTTGTAGTTAATGCTAGTTTTATCAGCGTTCACAAATATTTTTTGTCATTTTGTACTTGTTTTATTTGTTTTTTTAGTGTTGTTTGGAAACTGTTGTTAGATTTTTTGAATTCAATATTGTTATCATTCTTTTCATTTGATCTTCAAAGGGTTTCATTTCGTCTATGGCTGGTGGTGATCGCCATGATTTGGAATCGTAGGTGTTTTAGTCCTCTTCTTTTGCATTTGGGTTCAGAAAAAAGAATGCTTTCCATCTCATATTATGTACAAACTTTTCTGTTTGTTCTATTAGTTTTTTTATATATGATTGCGGATTTGAAAACGGTATATTTTTTGTTGACTGCCTAAAATTGGTTTTCCTACATTTTAAAATCCCTTCAGGCCACAGTGGCTCAACGGAGGGAAAAAAAGCCCGATTAAGATCAGTAATATTTAAAATGCCTAAAACAATTTGAAAATCAAACTCAGAATACAACCTCTGGAAGACACATACGAAGTTATCAATGTTCAAAAAACTCAATAAACAAGTAAGACAGTATTCATCACCATTTGACATAGTAACTTTACCCATCATAGATGAGGAACTACTCACCAAAGCCCTGAAGTTTGCCAGTAACCACACAGACAAACAGTGTCAGAAAATGGAAATCATTCTCCACACCAAGAAAACATTACTACACAGCAAAAATGAAACTGATCAGGAAAACCAACATAAACATCAACATTCGACGTAACCATGGCTCATAGAGGTGTAAGACACACAGAAACATGTGAACTGGTCTGACTATTCATTCTGTCCGAACATCAAGAAAAAACTCGGAAAACAAGTCGGACTATACAGAGACATTGCCTTGCTGCACAAACCAACAATCCAAGAACCAGCAATTCTTAAAAAAGAACTATTGCAAAATCCTCCAAAACCACAACTTAAAATTACCATTGAAGCAAACAAAAAGGTAGTACTACTTAACATAACACTGGATCTCAACAATCACATATATAAACCATCCAAGACACCCAACGATACACCTCTTTATTACACACCAGAAAGTAACCATCCATCCATCTATATTTAAAGAACCATACCCATGCCAAAACTAGAGACAATTCAAACCTGTCATGCAGTGAGAGAGTGTTCAACAATGCAGCAGTAGAATACCAAGAAGGCACTACAAACAAGTGGATACAATAACAAATTACAATACAAACCCAGACAACAACACAAATAAAAAGCAAGAAAAATAGAACAAGAAAAATTCATAGGTATAACCCCCCATAACACGGAAACTCAATACAACATAGGGAAAGAATTCTTCAAAATCCTAACAACTTCATTTCCAAAAGAACACAAACTGTCCAAAAATTTAACAAAAACACTGTCAAACTATCGTACTCATGTAGGGCCCTAACCTCAAAAACCTAATTGACGCATCCAACAAAATGAAAATCAAACACAGCAAAGAAGGGTGAAGAAAGGGAATATCTTGCAATTGCAATCCAGAAAGGAGCATTGCCCCACTAAACATAAATGTCTTCACAACAACATTGTATACCAGGCTACTGTGACATCAGAAAATGAAAAAGAAACATACATAGGGATCACTGAAAACCACTTCAAAACCAGATATGCAAACCACAAACAGTCATTTAATAAAGAAAAATATAAAAACCAAACAGAACTGAGCAAATATATCTGGAAACTTAAAGACGCAAAAACAAGCTACAATATATCCTGGAAATCATAAAAAGAGCATCACCATACAGCAATGTTTCAAAAAGTGCAACCTATGTTTAACTGAAAAATGGTTAATACTATGCAAACCACACTTAGCAACTTAAACACCAAACAGAAATGATAAACAACTGCAGGCATAAATGGAAATCGTTGTTAGTGAACACACCCAAAGCAAAAACCTGAAAGCCCCCAAAAAACACGTGCAGCCACCCGCACGTGCAAAACAACCGCAAACGGAGCCCACACGCTATATAACATCGGCGGTGGGCAAACCAAAAACCACCTGATGACAGCGCAACACGCTTGAAACAAATTTGTAGATAGTTTTAAGATTCCTCTTTTAACATTGTTATTAAACTAATGTTGCCCCCAAGGGGTTGAGCACTTAAAATTGTTTTAGGCATTTTAAATATACTGATCTTATATATATATAAATATATATATATATAACATATATACTATATATATAGATAAAATATAATATATATATATATATATATATGATAGAGAAGAGAGAGAGAGAGAGAGAAGGAGAGAGGAGAGAGAATTATATATATACACGTGTGTGTTTTGTGTTGTGTGTGTGTGTGTGTGTTGGTGTGTGTGTGTGTGTGTGTGTGTGTGTGTGTGTGTGTAGGTAGATGGTTAGAGAGATAGATAGCGATAAAGATATATGCATACATGTATGTATTCCGGACGATCGTTTGCAGCTCGCACTCTCTTGTCATTGTTTGTAATATTATTATCGTTATTAACTATTATTATTGTTAGTGTTATTATTATTATTGTTATCATTATTATTATTATTTTTATTATTTATTATTATTATTACTATTATTATTAATATTATTACTGCTGTTTGTTATTGCTAGTATAGTTATTATTTTCGACGACACTCTATTACATTGTATAACAATAGTACTAGTAGTAGTAGTAGTGGTGGTAGTAGTATAGTAGTAGTAGTAGTAGTAGTAGTTTTGTAGTAGTATAGTAGTAGTAAATTATAATAATAGTAATGATAATGATGATGATGATGATAACAAATAACAATAATAATAATGACAACGATAACGATACTACTACTAGTCTACTACTACTACACTACTACTACTACTACTACAACACTACTACACTACTACTACTACTACTACTACTTATATCAATAATTATAATGATAATAACAATAATAATGATAATGAAATAACAAGAACAATATAACATTACATAATCATAACGTCTATGTCATTCACTTTACTATACTATTACCTTACTACTTTATCATATGACGTTAAATACATCACATATCATCATCTCATCATCATCATCATCATCATCATCATCATCATCATCATCACAATC
>JAFLJL010004064.1:0-16558 GCA_018398815.1 Conus ventricosus | reverse complement strand
CAGGAAGAGATCCCCCTTCTTTTGCATTGAATCGAGGACCATGAGAACGAGTCAGAAGACGACGAAGGTTTAGCTGGAGATGGTTAGAAGGTCAACAGATAGGCGGTTAATTTAAAAGCATTGAAACAGAGGCATGCGATTTTATTGTCACCCTGGCTTTTGATTAGTGTGTGCTGAGTCATCTTTTGATAAAGTCATGTGGAGGTCTACCTGTGTGGCTTGTTATATTGATTAGTGTGTGCTGATCATCTTTTGAAAGGTCATGTGGAGGTCTACCTGTGGGGCTTGTTACATTGATTAGTGTGTGCTGATAAAGTCATGTGGAAGGTCTACATGTGGGGCTTGTTATATTGATTAGTGTGTGCTGATAAAGTCATTTGGAGGTCTACCTGTGGGGCTTGTTATATGATTAGTGTGTGCTGATAACGTGATGGGAAGGTCTACCTGTGGGGCTTGTTACATTGATTAGTGTGTGCTGAGTCATCTGTTCATGAAATGCTGATTTCAGAGGGACAAATTTTTTTATCGAAATTTCTGAAGAAATTATTCAACATTATTGTGAGATACTTAAAAAAGAAAACTCTTACATGAAACTGTTTCCTAATAAGAAGAAGGTTAAAAGCAATTGTGTGAGACTGTGAGTGACGTTGTTTGTTTTGTTTTTTGGTGTATGCAATTGAAATTTTCTCTCTCGGTCTCTGTCTGTCACTCCAAGGATAGTTCACCCACTTGACAACAGGTAACACACAGAAGTGTAGGCAAATTGATGGAAACTGTAGCAGAATTTGAAACGGCCGCTGACTTCATTGTTATGCCATTTTATAGCGGGGTTGTATCAGGGTTTGGCTGGCCAGTACCGCCGTATGACGTGGTCATTGGGAACACCACATGGAGCACGTGGATAAGAAGATTCAAACCCCAGATTTTCAAATTGAATCAGGCAAAACAGACATGGGAGGAAAAGAACCCAGGTAATTACACCCTCCAGAAGGCAATGGAGCATGTCAGTGGACCAGTCCCACTCACTATATGGACAGAATAAAATGGCGAGTACTTGCCTAGAAACTGTTGGGTTTGCTCACACAGGAGAAGAAAACTGTTAGGGATGGCACAACTATTTTGAATTAGAGAACGGTATATTGTACTGAACGTTTACTTACTGAGTCTAGGAAAGGTACACACAGATTGTTGCCTACAAAACACAAAAGGCCACAGATGTCAGCAGAATATGTGACGTCAGATCTGGGTCAATCTCGGTGGAAAGGCCACACAAAATGAAAGTGAGGCAGGGTACTACTGACTCTGGCATTCTAGACAACATCAGGTGTTTCTATGCGTGTTGCCACACAGGCCAGGTGCTACCAACAAGGTGTACGTTAGGGAAGCAGGACAGGAACAGTACTCAGTGAGGATGCAACTACCTTCTGTGCGTGTTGCCACACAGGCCAGGTGCTACCAACAAGGTGTACGTTAGGGAAGCAGGACAGGAACAGTCACACTGAGGATGCACTACCTGAAGGGGACCATAGGCCAAATTAAAATGGTTGGATTAACAAGTATGTAGTGTGTCTATTGCAGTGTTGTGTATGCATATATGCATGACTAAAAAGGGAAGGAAAAGATTTTTAAACAAACGGAATGCTTACGCATATATGGACAGAATACCCAGGCTGGTGAAGATTTAAACTGGTATTGATACATGTTTGGTTTTTAATGTGTCATATTCACGTTTCTCTATTTTTCTGTGCAAGATAGAACAGAATATGTTATCCAGTATAAGAAAGCTAAAACAAAGGCCTAGATGAGAGTTCGTTGGACTGAGAGTTTCGGCTCCATGAATATGTTTTAGTCAATACAGCGTATTGTCTTCAAAGTAGGGTGGGGGCGGGAGGGGAGGGGGGTGGAGCTGTGGATTGTCAAGGGAGCAAAATATTGTACAAAGGGCCTTAAGCGCTTTTAATGTCAAGAGTTCCATGTGTATTGAAGAAAAAGGACATTGGCCAATTCGCTTTAGTGCCCTAACCTAGCGCATGTCTTCAAACTGGCTCAGGGAGGTTAAAGTGGTCAGGTAAGCACCCAAGGCATGGAGGAATGTCCTGAGTTGGAACTTCCACAATAGTGAAAGGGACATCAAGTTAGCCACTAGGACCTGGAACTTCCACGATAGTGGAATGGACATCAAGCTAGCCACTAGGACCTGGAACTTCCACGGTAGTGAAAAGGACATCAAGCTAGCCACTAGGACCTGGAACTTCCATGATAGTGAAAAGGACATCAGTTAGTCACTAGGACCTGGAACTTCCACGATCGTGAAAAGGACATCCAGGTAGCCACTAGGACCTGGAACTTCCACGATAGTCAAAAGGACATCCAGTTAGCCACAAGGACCTGGAACTTACACGATAGTGAAAAGGACATCCAGTTAGCCACTAGGACCTGGACCTTCCACAATAGTAAAAAGGACATCCAGTTAGCCACGAGGACCTGGACTTCCACAATAGTAAAAAGGACATCAAGTTAGCCACTAGGACCTGGAACTTCCACGATAGTGGAAAGGACATCCAGTTAGCCACGAGGACCTGGAACTTCCACGATAGTGAAAAGGACATTGTCACGCACTGCATGTTTCTTCCAACTGTCATGTTCAAGGTCCTTTTTGTCTGGAGGGAAGAATTTGTGTAGGGGGTTAGTTTTGTTCAAAGGTAACCTTAAGCAGAGTGTCATGTGTCTTAAAATAACCAACTTAGTTTTATTTAGCTTTTAAACTCTCTGCAACCCACCTCCATCCTCATGTCATGTATTTTCCGTGTGGACTCGGTTGCGCGGGGGTTAAACGTAGGCTGAGTGAGCTTCCTCTCACCTGCCAATCAGGTTTTTTTGGAAGCCGACGGGGCAGTCGAGGTTGGGATGGAGAGTGAGTAAGGATAACGTTCGTGCAGCCTGTGAGTTTTCACGATGCTGGGAGCCGATAACTGGGCGGGGGGGGGGGGCGGGGTTTTTAAAGGGGCAAAAATTTTTTAAAAAGGTTAACCTTTTTGTTTCCAGGTTATTAAAAAAAACATTTTTTCCTTTTTTTGTTTTCCCCCCCCTTTTTAAATCCTGGGGGTTGTGGCATGCACCCGGCTAAACTTTGGTTCCCTGGAAAAGGGACTGGCCCCCACCCCCTTGGGGCCCTTCCCTTGTGGGGGCACCAAAACCTAACCCCCCCGGGTGGGGGAAACTCGCCCACGGACCGGAAATTTCCTGGGGTGAAAAAGAAACCAGCACGGGCCGGGAACCCACTTAAAAAGGACCTAAAAAACCATGGCCGGAACCCAAAAAAAAATGGCCACAAACCTAAATTACAGTTAAAAAAAGGTTTTTCCCCCCTGGAAGGGACCTTCCACAAAAAAAAACCCCTTCCCGGGCTGGACCCCAAAAGAAAAAGGCTTTTCCCGGGGGGAAATTCCACGTATTTGGGCACCCGGAGCCACGGCCCTTTTGGGTGGGAATTTTCCCACGATTTTTTAAATTTTGGGCCTTTTCGGGGGAAAAATTTTTTGGGGGGGTTTGTTTTTAAAGGTTAAAAATTTTCCTTTTTTTTAAAAAAATTTTTTTTTTTGTTATAAACTTTCGGAAAAAACCCCCATCCAATGTAAGTTTTTCCGGGGCCCTTTCGGGGGGGGTTTAAAAAGTGGGTTAGTGAGTTTTCATCCAACTTTTTTTTTAAACCCCATCGGGTTTGGGGAAAAAAGGGGGGATGGTTTAATTATCCTTCATTTTTTCTTTAATTTTTCCCTTTTTTAAAACTGTTGCTTTTTTTTTTGGAACCTATCCCCCCTTAATTTTTTATTTGGTTAAAAAACCCTTTTTAATTTGCCCTTTTCTTCCCTTTTTTTGGGCCCCCGTTTTAACAGTTGGAAACCCCGTTTTTTGGGGGGTTTTTTTTTTTGGGGGGGTTTTGTGGGGGGGTTCCTTTCCACCCCTGGGGTTTTTTCCGTCTTTAATTTTTAGTTTTTTTATACTATTTTTTTTTTAATTTAATTTAAAAATTTTTAAAAAGGTTTTTTTTTGTTTTTAATTTTTATTTTTAGGGGGTTTTTTTTTTACGTTTACAAAACCCTTTTTTCCCTTTATCCTTTTTAATTTATATACCATTTTTTTTTAAAATTTGCAGTAGGGGGAAACACCCCCCCCAAAAAATTTTTTTGGGGTTTTTTTTCCCCCTGCCTGCCCACACCCCGGGAGGCCCCCTTTCCCACAGGTTTTGGGTTTGTTAGTGGCCCCTTTTAATGGCGGGAAAATTTTTTTTCAAAAAGGGGGCCCCCATATTTTAAAGGGGGCCTGAACTTCCCTTTTTTTTAAAAAACAATTGCCCGGGGGGGGAATGATTTTTTTTTTTGGGATCCAAGGGGAAGCCAACCCGGGTGTTAAAAAACGGTAAGTTTTGGAAAATAGTTTGGGGGGGGGGGGGGGGGGGGTTTTTTTTAAAGGGAAAAAACCCCCCGGGGGGTTTTCTTCCATTAAAAAAGAATAGTTGCAGGGTTTTTGTTTCCCCTTTTTAAAAGGAAACCATTTTGGGGTTTCCATTTTTTTTTCCCCCCCCTTTAGGGGTTTTTTCCCCCTTTTTTCCCCCAGTCCCATTTTGGTGGCCTTGCCCCTTTTTTTGGGGCCGGGTTCCCCCCGGGCCTTTTTTTTCTGCTTTGGCCCTTAAAAAAACCCTGGAGGGTTGGTTTTCCCTCCATTTTTTCCCCCCCCAAACCCCCCCCCCTTTCCCCCCGGGTTTTTTCCTCCCCCCCCCTCTCCCGGGAACCCCGGAAAACCCCCCCCGGGGGTCGGAAGGGGGGCCAAAAGGGGAATTTTGGGGAAATTTTTAAATACGTTTGCCCGGAAAAAACCCCCCAACGTTCGGGTGTGGTTGCAATTTTATTCCAAAGTTTTGGGGGCCACCCCCCAAAAAGGGGAACCACCCCCCCTGAAGGGACGGGGGGGAAAGGGAAAGGGGAAAAGGGGAGAAAGGGGGAAGGGAGAGAGGGGGACGCGCCCCCTTGGGGGGGGTTTTCCAAAAAGGGGGTTTTTTCCCTTCCCCTGGATACGTTAAATAACAAGATAAAACCTTTAATTTTTTTAGAAGCGAAAAAATTTTAAAAGTTTTAAAAAACCCCACCACAATACCCCCCCCTTTTTGGGGGGGGGGGTTTTTTTTTGGGGTTTCCGCGGGCCCCAATTTTAAAAGAATTTTAGATTTTTTGGAAATGCTTCCCTTTTATTTTAAAAAATTTAAAAATTTGGGATTTTATAATTTTGAGTTAATTCCCCATTAAACCCCCCTTCTGGGGTTTTGAAAGATTTTTTTTTTTTTTAAATTCATACTAAAATTTTTTTCAAAACCAACCCCCATTAAGGGTTTTTAGCACGGAATCTGATCCCCCCTATTTTAAAATTTTTGGGGGTTTTAAAAATTTTTTTTTTTTTTAAATTAAAAAAAATTCTTTTTTTGTTCCCCTTTCCCCCTTATTTCCCCAAAAACCCAGGGACGTGAAGTTTGGGAGGGGTTTTTTTTTTGGGGTGGGTGGTTTTTTGGTTTTGGGGTTTTTTGTGGGGTTTCCTGGGTTTTTTTGGGTTTTTTTCCCTTCCTTTTTTAAAAAATTTTATTAAAATTTCCCCTTTAAAATTAAAAATGTGTGAAACATGTTTTTTTAATAAAACGTTTTGTTTTTTTTTCCCTTTAAATTTATTTTTTTTAGGGATGATTGGGAATTACGTTTTTTAAAATTCCCACGTATTTTCCAAAAGGACAAATTTAAAATAACAATTTTTTTTCCCAAAAAAAATCCCCATAATTCTTAGATGGGAAAAGGTTTTACCCAAAAACCCAAAATTTCAAATAAAGGAACCATTAAAATAAAAAAGGAATTTCCGACGGGGGCACCCCATTACCATGGATAAAAACCCATATATGAAAAGGTTCAAGAAATAGGGGAAATTTTCCCACAAAAAAAATTTAAAACCAACTTTAAAAAAGGGAATGTTCCCGGGGACCTGGCTTCCAAAAATTTTTGAAAAAATTTCCAGTTAATAAGGGAAAACCCCATGTTTAAAAAAAAGGCCCCGGGAGAAAGGGCCCTAATTTTCCCAGATATGAAAAAATTTGAGACGGGAGGGAATTCCCCGTTTTAAAAGGTTTAGAAAGCCACGAACCTGGGACTTAATAGGGGACATCTTAAGCACCTGGTTTACCCCTTGGGGGAATGGGAAAAAGGGGAAAGGGGTTAAAGCCTTAAAGCCGGTGGAAAGTTCCGAAAAGCCAAAAAAACGGGGTTTTTTGTTTTTTCATTGGGTTTTTTAAACAGGGGGAAAAGTATATTAAAATGTTGTAAAAATTTTGCGACCAAAAAATTTACGGGAAAAAAAAAAAAATTTGGGGGTTTTTTAAATGTTTTTGTCTAATGGTTGTTGTAACTTTTTTTTTTAAAAAGGGGGGAAAAAGATGTAAAAAAAAGTTTTAAACGGATGTACCGGGGAAAAAAATTTAAAAATTCCCCGGGGGGTTTTTGGTTCCCACCCCATTAAATTAAAAAACAAAAGGGAGAGAAGAAAGCTAAATAGGAAAAAAAAGGGAAAAGGGGGGAAAAAGAAAAAAAAGGAGGGGGGAAAAGGGGAAATGGGCCCAAAAAGGGTTCGGGAAAGGGACAAGCCGGAGAATTTTACAAAAAAAAAAAAACTTTCCCCCCAAAAAGTTGAAAAAAAAAAGGGGGTTTTTAAAGGGCCCGGAACCCCAAGAACCAGAGGTGATCCGAAAAAGGGGTTTATCTTTTAGGTGAAAAATTTGGGGGTTTTGGGGTTTGGGGGGGGGGGGGGAAAGGGGTTGGGGGGGGGGGGGGGGGGGGGGGGGTTTTGGGTTTTGGTGGTTGGTGGTGGGGTTTTTTTGGGCGGCGAAAAGGTTTGGCCCCCCCTTTTTATAAAAACCAATTTAGATTTTTTTTTTCCCCCCCCCCCCCCCCCCCCCCCCCTTTTTTTTTGGTTTTGTAAAATTTTATTTTTTTGGGCAAAAGTTTTGTTTGTTTAGTTGTGTGGTGGGGGGTTTTTTTGGGGTTGGTTGTTGGTGAGGGGGTTTTTAGGCGGGAAAATTTTTGGTTTTAAAACCCCGCAAAAACATCTTTTTCAATTGGAAAACCTTTTTTTTTTTTAAAAGTTCAAAAACCAAAAACCCTTTTTTTTCCTTTTCCCCCCTTTTTTTTTTTCCCCTTTTCCCCCCCCCTTTTTTTTTTATTTTTTGGTGGGTTTTTTTTTTTATCTTGCCCGTTTTTCGTTTTTTAAATGCACTCATGATTTAGTTTTTTCGGGGGGGGGTTTTTTTTTTTTTTTGTTTTGGTTTTTTTGGGGGGGGTTTTTTTTTGGGGGGTTGGTTGTGTGGTGGGGTTTTGGGGTTTCTTTGTTTTGGTGTTGGTTTTTTGTGGGGGTTGTTGTGGTGTGGTGGTGTTTTTGGTGTTTGTTTGGGAGGGGGGGTTTGTGTGGTGTTTTTGGGGGGGGGGGTTTGGGGTGTGGGGGGGGGGAATCCTAAAAAAAAAAATTTGTGTTTGAGCCCAAAAAACCCAAAACCCCCCCACCACACAACACAACCCACACCCACCACCCCCCCCCACAACACCCCCCCCCCCCCCAAAAAAAAAACACCAAAAAAAAAAAACAGGAAGAGAAAAAGAAAAATAGACAAACAAACAGAACAAGACAAACAAATAGAAAAAAAACCACAAACACCCCCCCAAACCGGGTCCCCCCAGCCATTTTTTTGGACCATTAACAGTCGGCACCTCACCCATTTATCCTGTTCAAAGCACTAGAGGGCCACTCAGCCTTTATCCTTTTCAGAAGCCTTTGATCAGTGGGCACACTCAGCCATTAGTCCTTTTTAGACCAATTGATACACCGGCACACCCATTTTTTGTTAGACGCTTTCCATTTTCCTATTTTGTCCAGCTTTCCCTTTTTATTTTTTCATTTTTTTTGGGCTAACCCTGGGGGGAGGCTAATTATTCTAAAAAAGACCTGAAAAAGAATGGGGGGTGTAAAAAAAAAACCCCCGGAAACCTTTTTGGGGAAAAGAAAATTAGGGCCTTCAGACGTCATGAAGGCGACCAAAAAGGGACGAAAATTTTTTTAAAAGGTTACCGTTAAAAAACCCAAATTTTTTGTTTTTTTCCCTTTTCCCGGGGTTTGTGTGTGTTTTTTTTTTTTTTGTTTTGGGTTTTTGGGGGGGGGTTTTTAATGGTCAAATTTTCCCCCTTCCTATAAAAAAAAAATTGGGTTTTTTTTTTTGGGGAAAAAATTTGAAAATCGTTCACCAAAAATTTTTTTTTCTAAAAGGGGGGGAAAAAAAAACCCCCTGGCCAAAAAATAAAAAAATTTGGGTTTTCAAAGGGGGGAAAAACTTTTGGGATTATAAGTTTTTTTTTTTTGGCGTAAAACCTTGGTGATCGTATCACAGAAATAAAGGGTCTTTTTCTATAAGGGGGGAAACCTTCTGGGTCTTTCAAAAAAAAGGTTTTTTCAAATTTCGAAAAAAAAAATTATAGGGGTTTTGGGTTTTTTTTTAATGGGCGAAAATTTTTCTAAAAGGGGGTAAAAAACTTTACCTATGTAAGAAAAGTTTTTTTATATTGTTTTTTTAAAAAAAAAAAAGGGGTAGTAAAATTTTTTTTAAAAAATTTATTTTATTCATTTTTTAAAATTTTTTTTTTTTTTTTATATTAATAATAAAATTTGATGATGATGGTATATTTAAATTTTAATTTTTTAATTAATTTTTTTATTTTTTTATTATTTTTTTTTTGGGGGATATTTTGGGGATGGGGGTGGGGGTTTGGGGGGATGGGGTAAAATTTGTGATATATGATGATATTGTCGTTTTGTTAGGTTGGAGGGAACCCCAGTGAATACAAAAGTGGGGGAAGTTCAGGGAA
This sequence comes from Conus ventricosus, assembly GCA_018398815.1. Lineage (NCBI taxonomy): Eukaryota > Metazoa > Mollusca > Gastropoda > Neogastropoda > Conidae > Conus > Conus ventricosus. The sequence continues at coordinate 7,616 of JAFLJL010004064.1, read as the reverse complement.
ATAAGGACCACAAAAAGTCAAGAAACCCAAAAGGGGAAAAAAGAGGTGGTTTTTTTTATGCAGCTCCCAAACGGGGAAAAACCCCATCTCAGGCTAACAGCGTCTTGGACCAGAAAAACGGAACACAAATCCAGGTAAAGCGTTTATGTACCAGAACACGAAACCACAAGCTAACCCGTTTTTTGCAGAACCTGAACACGACACCAAATTCATCTTTTGTCCCAACAATCCAAATTGGCTGGGCTTTTTAAAGCAAAACCTGAAAACACCAAATTTGTAAAGGTTTAAAAGTCCAAAAAACCCCCGAAAACAAAGAGAACTGGTCCTGCAAACATTGTTCCCCTGGGTCCAAAATTCATGCCCGAAAATTGTACCCACCCCGCCAAAATTCCTCTTTGTCACACATTCCGTAGTGGCTTCTGACACTGCCAAAACTCCCTTTTCACACATTCCGAGTGGCGTTGACCCCAAAACTTCGTGCCGTCACACCCTTCCCAGTGGGGTCTGACACTCCAAAAATCTGCTTGTCACCCAAACCATAGTGGTGGCTCCCCGCTGATCAAGTAATCAAAGACATTAAAAAATTTTTAAAAACCCCGAACTCAAAATTAACGAATATGTCACTTTATAATTTTGTTTTAAAAAGATAATAGCAATTGACATTAAAAATGAAACAAGTTTTAAGGAGCTTCGTCGTGTTTTCCCAAGGGATAAAAATATCATTCGTATGAAACAGTGCATAATGAATGAAAACCGGGATTTTTTACTTTTAAAAATATTCATGTAATTATTTTAAAATTTATCAGAGTGGAGAATTCACTTTTAAAACAGCGCAAAAACACCTGGGCCCCTCCCGCCCCGGTGGAAAAAGCCCATTTGATACCATTTTCAAATCATAGAAAAAGGTTTTAAAAAACGAAAATACATCAACAATTGGTTTATATGGAAAATAATTTTTGTAGAAAGGAACAAATCTTTATAATAACACCAGTTGGTTCATCAGGGAAAATAATTTTAGAGAAAACTACAAATACTGTTTAAAAAACATCACCAGTTTGTGTTCAAGGAAAATAATTATGTAGAAAGGACTATCAAATACTGTTTAAAAAACATCCCATTGTTCCAGGAAAATAATTATAGTAAAAAGGACTATCAATACTTTAAAAACATCACCATTTTTCATATGGAAAAAATTTAAAAAGAAAGGACTACAAAATGTTATAATACATCAACAAGTGTTCATCATAAAAAAAAAATATAGAGAAAGACTACAAAAACTGTTAAAATACATTAACAAATTTTGTTTCACAGAAAAATTTAGTAAAAAGGGCACAAATACTGTTTTAATACTCAACAATTTGTTCACATGAAAAAAATTATAGAAAAGGCTATCAAAATTTATTACACAAAAATTGTGTTCATCATAGAAAGGGAATAGAAAGATTTTTAATCAAAAACCTAATGTTTTGGGGAAAAATTTAGAGGTTCTTAAATACAAACAAGAAAAGTTCAATGAAAAGGTTAGACTATTTTTCAATTAAGTTGTAAGAAATTTAAGCAGGAAATAAGAAAAAGGACTTTTTAAATTTAAATTTTTAACTTTTGTGTTTGGAAAGCTATTTTTTTCCTATTTTGTACAAAAAAAAAAATTAAGTTTTCCTATATTAAAAAAAAATACAATTTTTGAAATTTAAATATCACGGAAAGAAAACATTTTTTTTTTTAATCAATTTTTATTTTGCATTTTTTCTGATTTAAAAATACTATTTTTTGACTTCAAAATTTGTTTTTAGGGTTTCATAGGTTTTGGGCATTCACATTTTTTAAAAATTCCATAGAAATGTTTTGGATTTTCAAACAATGTTTTTAAAGGGAAAGGGAATCTACAAGAAACAGTTGTCAGCTGAAAAGGGACACGAGGAATCACAAAAACCCCCTACTACATCCCTTTTCTTCCTCCCAGTTTCAAAGTGCCCCCCCAGGAGAAACAGACAGGCATTTAAAAATAGAACACCAAAAAAATTTAAATTTGGGGACTTCAGCATCGCTCTTGAGGGGTTTTTTTTGTTAATTTAAATCCCAAAAGGAAACCTCATTACCCCAAAAAAAATACTACAGTAAATATAAAAAAGTTTTCTTTTGATTCATATTTTTCCCCATTTTAAAATTTAAAGAATTAAAAAAGGAGGGGGTTTGTTACCCCCAAGGGGCATAGAAACAGAGTACAAAATTTTTTTGTCTTTCATTTGGGGTAACAAACCCTTCTTTTTCTAAATTTGGCTTCATTTTCCGCCCTCAGCCTCCGTTTTTTAAACTGCCAAAGGACTTGCTATTTAAGCAACATTTCGAAAGATTCATCAAACCCACATAGAGTTGCTATTTAAGCAACATTTCTGAAAAATTTTCAAGTCACATAGAGCAGAAAGCAGTTAATAAACAATTTTCCCCAAAAAAAATACTAGAAAGAGACAATGGACTTTCGTTTAAAACCAAAACCCAAACTTGTGGATAATAAAATGACTCAAGGGGGAAATTTTTTTAAATTTAAAGATTCCAAAATGCTAGGTACATAAAATCTAGAAAAATTTTCTTCAGACCAAATTGTTTTCAATAATTGTCCCTGGAAAAGGGCCACATGAACCACTTCATTAAGGCAAAAAATCGCACAAACCCCACACACACACACACACAAAACACCAACACACACACAAAAACACACACACACACACACACACACACACCCAAACCCAAAACAAAACAACACACACACACACAACCCTCTGATTCACTATGGGATAACTTAAATGGAAACAACCACACACACCCACAACACACACACACCCACCCCCCACACACACCACACACCACACACCCCACACACACACCCACACACACACACACACCACAACCCAAAAAGAAAAAGAGAAGGAAGAAAAGGATGAAAAGGGAAAGAAAGGGAAGAAAGAAACCTTTAAGAATAAAAATGAACTTAAAAAAGGGGGATATTTGTCCCCACGAAAAAAAAATTAATTTTCATGCAATGAACAAACCCCAAGGGAAAAAAGTACCTTTTAAAAACAAAAAATTAATGTTTTTTAACAAGAGCTCAATGGGAGGAAAAATTTTTTTCACCCTATATGTTTTTTTAAAACAATGGATTTACTAAATGATTTGGGGAAATCTTTACGCAACTTTTAAAAATCATAATAATGTGTAAAACCCAGGGTATTTTAAAAAACACAAAATCTAAAATAAAACATAAAAAAAATTGTAATACTGTAAGGTTTCCTTTTAAACATGACCCAATAAAATTTAACAAAAAAGGTGCCGGCCCTAAGCATTGACAAACCATCACCAGCCCCTTTTTACTTTCCTTAAAATTACTTTTCCCTCACCTCCCCCTCTCTTCTCCTCTCTCACTCTCTCTCTCTCTCTTCTCTCTCCTCTTCCCCTCTCCTCTCTTCTCTCTCACACCACAACACACACCAACACCCCCCACACCCCACACACCCCACCACACACACACAACAACACACACCCCAAGCCTTTTGGGAATCGTTTTTTGCACCTTACCCCCCCCAAACCCAAACCCTCCTCACCCCTTTTCCCTGCTGGGGGGCTGACTTTTGTAGCAAGCAGATGCTTGCTGCGACAAGGGATAAACAATTTTACTCCGCCAACCCCCCCCCCCCCCCCCCCCCACCCCCACCCCCCCCTTTGCCCCTAGAGTTGGTATTTCTGTTTATCGTTTAAATATTTTTGGCCCTTCTCACCAACACAATGGAAGCCAACAAAATTTACCCCCCCCCCCCCCCCCCCCTTTTTCCCGCTCACCCAGTTCCAGGTACAAAACACATTGGAATGAAACGCCCACCCCACACATGAATAAGAAATTCCCGGCAGGGATTTTCCTGTCCACCATCTCGCACAGGTAGGACATATAGTTTCCCTCGTTTAAAATGATTCTAATAAAAGAGGAACACGACCCCCCACATTATTCAAGTGCACCTGTTAGGAAGTGTTCCCCACAGACACTCCCCCCCCCCTTCAAATGAATACGCCCATCCTCGCCCCTTCTTTTCCCCTAATTAGTTGCCGGCTGTACTGTTCCCTGACCGCCTGCATCAACAGGGAGCAGAGACATGAAGGGATTAACAAACAACACGGAAGATACGACACCCCCGTTCACTGTTTAAACAGACAGGCACAAGACAATTTTGGGATCTGAAAAAACATGACGGGGAGATCACAACCCCGTTTCACTGTTTAATCAACAGGCAGCCGGGCAGATAGGTACTGAACGAACAAACGGGAGAAACACGACACCCAGTTCATTTCAATCAGACGGCAGCAAGCTGAAGGAGCTGACAAACACCCCGGGGAGAATTTGACACCCCGTTCCTGTTCAAACAGACGGCAGCAGAACATGATAGGGAGTGAACAAACACCACGGGGACACGACACCCCATTCACTGTTCAAACAGACAGGGAGCAGAGCATGATAGGGAGCTGAACAAACACCACGGGGGGATCACGAAAACCCCGTTTACTCTTCAATCATAGGGGTTTAACTGATCCGTCCTACTACATGAGGAAAAAAGCCGTATGGTCCAAGAAGGAGTTAAGATATCACAGTCTACCATGAGAAAAAAGACCGCTGATGGGTGCCCAAAAAGGGGCTGTAAAGATACCACAGTTTTACTACAGTGAGGAAAACTGACCCTGATTATGGGAAGGGAGGGGTAAGACTGACCACAGCTACACAGTGAGGAAAAAAGGACCGCTGAGGTGCCAAGAAAGGGGCTGTAAGACTGACCACAGTTTACTACATAGGGAAAATGACCCCTGATGTGTGCCCAAAATTGGGGGCTGTAAGACTGACCACAGTCTATACAGGAGGAAAAACTGACCGCTGATGTATCCAAATGGAGGGTGAAAAAGACCACATCTACACAGGAGGGAAAAAGACCACTGATTAGGCAAGATTTTAGGCGTAAAACTGACACAGCTACTACAGGAGGAAAAACTGACCCCGATGTATGGCAAAAATGGGGGCTAAGACGATCACAGCACTACAGAGGAAACAGCCGCTGATGTGTGCCCAAGACGGGGCGAAGACTGACCAAGCACTAAGCGAAAAAACTGACCCCGATATGTGCCCGAAAGGGGGGCTTTTAAAACTGATCACATTTTACTACAGTGAGGAAAAGGGACCGTGATGTGTCCAGAGATCGGAGGCTGTAAAATGACCACAGTCTACACAGGGGAAAAAGACCCCCGCTGAAAAGTGCCCGAAATGGGGGATAAGACTACACATTACTAAGTGAGGAAAACGGGGCTGTGTGGCCAGAGATCGGGGCTAAATGACCACAGTTTTCTACAGGGGGAAAAGGACCGTGTGATGGCAAACGGGGGGCTGTAAGACTGACCACAACTATCAGTGAGGGAAAAAGACCGGATTTTGGCAGAGATCGGAGGGTGTAAGATGCCCCAGTCTACTACAGTGAGGAAAACACCGCTGATGTTTTAGAGATGGACTGAAAGACCCGTCAATCTTACAGGAGGAAAAAGGAGTGATGTTGCCAGAGACAAAGGGTTAAAAGGACCAAGTTCTAACGAAAAAAATGCCCTATAAATGGAAAATGGAGGGCTATAAGAATTTTACGCTACTAAAAGGGAAAAGGAGTGATGTATGGCAAAACCAGGGTTGCTTACAGTCTATACATGAGGGGGAAAAATACCCTGAGGGCAAATGGGCCTTAGTTAATGAATCGGTAACTTTCACGATCAACCCAGAAGAAGTGTAATTAGAATGAATTTGAAAGTCTTGAGACAATACATTGCTTGTATTTGTACCATGTGTCCTAACGATATAATATAAATGCCAAATGGAGGGTCAAATCTGGTAAAGATGAATGGATTTCATGTCTTAAGAGAATCACTTTTTGCCAATACTTGATAAAGTCAAATTAGGGGATTGATGAATAATATATTTTAACAATATAACCGCTTGCCTGTACTTTGGTCGTTAATACGATGACTGAATACTATACTCTGAAAGGATAACGTCATGTTTGTACCTAGTGAGATAAGACGATGACTGAATACTATACTCTGAAAGGATACGTCATGTCTGTACCTAGTGAGATAAGACGATCACTGAATACTATACTCTGAAAGGATGACGTCATTGTTGTACCAGTGAGATAAGACGATGACTGAATACTATACTCTGAAAGGATGACGTCATGTCTGTACCTAGTGAGATAAGACGATCACTGAATACTATACTCTGAAAGGATAACTTCATAACTCTGAAAGGTATAACTTCATACTCTGAAAGGATAACTTCATGTCTGCACCTGGTGAGACCCGTTCAGGTGATTTAGATTACTGTGAATTGTCTTCATGTTTACGGTAGGTGACACTAATACGTACGTGTACATGGAGTAAGTGTATTCCAGAACCAAATAGTTTGAATGTATTGACTACATTGAAAGGTTGAAAGGTTGCCTTCTTTCAACTTTTTAGCAGTTTCTTACTGTCGCACACCACTTATCAAAATCCACCCAACAACTTCAGTGAAGAACTAAAATGGGGATCGACAATTACGGCAGATACCTTTATGTTTATCTTGCCCTGCAAGCTGAGACCCCACACATTTACTGAAAGTCAGAGGGCAAGTGTGATGACTCATCAAGTTGAGACCTCACACATTTACTGAAAGTCAGAGGGCAAGTGTGTTGACTCATCAAGCTGAGACCTCACACATTTACATAAAGGCAAATGACAAGTGTCAGGACTCATCAAGCTGAAACCTCACACATTTACTGAAAGTCAGAGGGCAGTGTGATGACTCATCAAGCTGAGACCTCACACATTTACTGAAAGTCAAAGGGCAAGTGTCAGGACTCATCAAGCTGAGACCTCACACATTTACTGAAAGTCCAAGGGCAAGTGTCAGGACTCATCAAGGCTGGATTTCCAGCTTCTCATCTACAGGCCAGGTGTTATGTCAATAAAACCCTTGGATCGTGAACTGGCTACAAACACCAGCTCAGAAACAGGATCAAGCATCCAAGCTACAGTGGGGCAAAATGAACCAGCAACCAATCAGCATGCCTCCAGGAAGGGTGGACCAGTCAGAACCAGCAACCAATCAGCATACCTCCAGGAAGGGCGGACCAGTCAGAACCAGCAACCAATCAGCATGCCTCCAGGAAGGGCGGACCAGTCAGCACTAGCAACCAATCAGCATGCCTCCAGGAAGGGCGGACCAGTCAGCAGAAACTGGAGACAGATCTACACACCACTCCAAAGACAAAGCAAAGTCTCAGAGAACCCGCTGAACGCCAACTCAAATTATGGTAACGTTCCCTCCCTTTCTCGAGTGAAGAGCCAGCCCAAGTAAAGACAGTGTGGTTCAGTAAAAGTTCTGTCAATGGCTATATTGTGATCTTCTATGCACACAGTAACGTTGGTGTGTCAAACTTCACTTGCCTTTGTCAGTTCTGCCTCATTTCAGGTGTGGATTTTTTTTTTCTCTAAATCATGTCTGTCATCAAAGTAAAGCACTTTTTTTTTCGTCCAACTCTGGCCACCTTCGGGGGGGCAAG
>JAFLJL010004063.1:0-18083 GCA_018398815.1 Conus ventricosus | reverse complement strand
AGGGGTTTTTTAGTCCCCCCCCTCCCCCGTTTGATTTTTGGGGCCTGACGAATAACCCCCGTAACTTCCAGAGCACCCCCACGTTTCCCCCTACTAAACCTGGGGACAACCATCGGTCAGATCCCTAGCCTCTAATATTTATAAGGGGTTTAAAGTTTAACAGCACCAATTAACGACAAACTTATTCCCCTAATGTCCCTCTAACCAAGGCATACAACATTTCTCAAATTGGTATCCTGTTTCACCATTTTGAAAAAAGAAAAAATATCAACTTTTTCCCTTAAAACCCAGGATGACAAACCTAAAAAAAAAAGCCCATCCCAATCGGGTTTTCCTCTTACAACGGGCTGGCACTCCCATAAACTTTCCTCGGTCTCTTCCCCGGTCTACCCGGAGTTTCCCCTTTGGGGGAATTTTCCCCCCTGCGGGTCGTGCCTAAAAAGGGGATTCCCCCTTTTGACGCCACACAACGGGGCGACTCATCGGGGGTCTAGACTACCCCCCTCGGTTAATCTAAACATCAACCATGGCACTCCTAGGAAGCAACAAAAAAACTGGTACCCCAAAGGGTGGTGTAAAATTTGATTTCATTATCTTGAAGATGTTGCTAATACTCAGCGACGCTTTTTCTGATTGCAGAGATATTTACATCCCAACAAAATCTCAACCGCGAGAGAAATAAAAGCCAATTTAGATGCATGGCAGTAGGCATATAAAACTCCATTGTACTCAAGGGGTCTCCATTTCTAAATATTTTTTTTTTTACACAATAAAGGTCTTTTTTGCTGTGTTTTATTTTTCTGGGGCAGCCAAGAAAAACTATTCACGAATAAAAAGAAAACCCGAAAAAAGGGTTTTGTAAACATTGTATTAGTCCTCGTTGGAAAAAACTTAAAGTTTTTTCTTAATGCCCGCACGCGCACGGTGCAGCAGGCAACACACAACCCAAAAAACACACACAACCCCACAACACCCACACACACACCAACAACACACACACCGACGCACACACACACAACACACACACACCAAAATCGATAAAGCTATAATTCATCTTGTTTTAAGCCCCTGGTGTACTGAATAAAAAGTTTAAAAATTTTCCCCACATCTAACTTCAGCTTTCAATAGCTACCATACTCAGTTTGCTCTTAATTAGCCCCTTTTTACATCACTCTTTTTAAGAATTACCATAGAAACTTTTACTTCACGAACAAAGCCTTTTTTTTCCCTTCAAAACAGTGAGGTGACTATAATTTTCAATTAGCAACACTGTTTTGTATAAAGTCATCCGAGTAAAAATATCTATGAAACTTTAGATACTTCGTTTAAATCCCGGGTTTAGATCCCCCCCCCCCCCCCCCCCCCCCCCCCCGTAAGATTTCCCTTTTACCCATTCCCGTTGCTGAATAAAATCACCAGCGAGATTTTGCTGGCGCGTTTTCGATTTTGTTTTGTTGTTTATTTGTCCGGGGGGGAAGAGACCCAATTGTGCTGTCCTGGGGGTTGGAGTGTGCACGAAATGGGGGAACATTCAATCCTCGCATATTAAATAGTCCCCGTTCAGTGGGACAGGGCAGACCTGGAGGGGGAATGGGTGAAAAGGGGGCACTTCTCTGTTGTTGTTGTTGTTTTTGTTGTTTTTGTTGTTCTTGTTGTTTTTCATTCTGAAACTGACGATTTTGCTCCTGTGCCTCCACTCGCCTCATTTCAAAGTGTTTCAGTCCGGATTTGATCATGGTGCGTCAGTTTGAGTAATCTTACGCAGCTTCTTCCCAGGAGGCAAGGGTGATGCTCCAGCTCTTCAGTGAGGCCTTCAGTGTGTCGTTGTAGCCGTTTTGGTAGGAACGTTTGCTTTCCAGCAGCTCGCCATACAACAGTCTATTTGCGAGACGATTTCCATCCCTACAATGTACATGTTTTGCCCACCTGAGTTAAGAGCGTATTAGTCGGTAACAAAACCACCATACTGTAGATTTAGCTGGCTGCGTCACAGATAGAAACACCCCGATAACTGTTAGGATTATTCACATTACGTTTCTTGTGAAGAGTAGAGAACCATTGATTGGATCCGATACCGGTGACCCCAACACGAACTCGCCGGTAGCGCAGACGTGGAGAGGAAACGGAAACTGAGGTCACCATGAGAGACGGGTATGATTTGTGACTTTGCTATGCTGGTCGGTGAGGGTGAAGGGGATGAAGATGAGATTCCTGTGTTTTTGTTGGCGGGCTCAGGTCCCGCGGGGAGACAGAAGCGTTGTTTGATCGGGTGAAGCCAACGCACGTCATCCATCTGGCGGCTATGGTCGGAGGGCTGTTTCGGAACCTGAAGAATAACCTGGAGTTTTATGTAAGTTCTGCCGGAAGTTGTACTCTGTCTGTCTGCCTGTCTGTCTGTCTCTCTGTCTCTGTCTCTCTCTCTACTCTCTCTCTCTCTCTCTCCTCTCTCTCTCTCTCTCTCTCTCTCTCTCTCTCTCTTTTTGTTTGTTTGTCTGTCTGTTTCTCTCTCTGTGTTTGTGTGTGCGTGTGTACATGTGTGTGCATATATATATATATACAATATATATATATATATATATATATATATATATATATATATATATATATATATATGTGTGTGTGTGTGTGTGTGTGTGTGTGTGTGTGTGTGTGTGTGTGTGTGTGCATGCGTGCATATGTGCGTGCGCGCGTGTGTGTGTACGTCCATGTGTGCGTTCGTGGTGTGTGTGTGTGTGTGTGTGTGTGTGTGTGTGTGTGTGTGTGTGTGTGTGTGTGTGTGAGAGAGAGAGAGAGAGAGAGAGAGAGAGAGAGAGAGAGAGAGAGAGCGAGAGATTCATTATTTCTTCTTTTTTTTAATGTTTGTATTCTTCCGCCACTTCTCTGTATGCACGTATGCGCAAATTCATTTAAATATATAACAAAGAGTACGGGAGGATTACTTTGTTGGAGATATGAGTTTTTCACGCCTCTGTTACCATGCTGAAAATCCCCCGCATGTTTCTCTGTGCATGTGACGTTTATCAAGGATTTGAGAGTCGGCACGTTCTTAAACTCTTCTGTTCTATGGCTATGTGGCACCTTCCGAAGGCATGCGTGGGAACTGACTTAACGCTGGCTCCATGACAAACCAATGAATGTCATCAGCAGGGGGTTTAGCAGGTGGTGCCCTGCGTATGGTGAATCAAACCTGACATCATTCAACACCACTGAAGAGACCCAGAGGCAGTGCAGTGTTGCCTCTGCCGGGATGTCTGCAGTCGCCATTCAACAGATGGGTTCTTCTGGACTGTGGCGCATTGGGCTAATGCGTAGGTCAGACACCTGTGAAGTCGTAGCCACGAGACCTTCTTCTTCAATTCTCTCATCTTAGCGGTAAATTCATTTGTCCATCAGCTTCAAATCATGCGTAGTAGTGTGGTCTCAAAGCTTAGCGGATGTAGTGTAGCGTATATGGACTAGTCCACTCGCAGTGACGCCTCCTTCATGAAACTGAAACTGATGCTTGTGTTGTGACAGGATGAAGCTTGGTGTGTGCACTAAAGACATCGCACAGAGAGAGAGAGAGAGAGAGAGAGAGAGAGAGAGAGAGAGAATGCAAACATTTGAAATGCCGTTAATTGAAAGATGGACCCGACCCTCCCCTCTCTTTACTCATACATCTGGAGATTGTTGTTTTTCCATGGCGGAGGGAGAGGGGAAGGTGTTATTAACTTTGACCTTGACCCTGCAGTTAGGGGAAGGGGGTTAAGGTTGTGAAAGTGACCAGTAGCATTGTCGTTCTTATCATTATAATGAGGAGTCGTGGATGGACCGATGTGTCACTGGGTCAGTCTGGTGTCAGGGTGCTTCTGAACTTTTGAAAACAACACAGAACCACCCCCACCCCCCTCCCTCTCACCCCTTCCTGCATTCCTCCTCTGCATCCACCCCCCCCCCCCATTTTCTTCACGTATGCACACGCGCGCGCGCACGCTCGCATTTACGTTTGTTTTTATCTTTCAAAAGCAAAGAGAGATTGTGGTGAAGTTTCTTTTTTTTTTAATATAAAGGATCCAGTGGAAAATAGGAAAGAAAGGAAATTGTTCTGTTTTCACCTATCAGCGAGACAGCGACGAGTGGAGCTGCAGAATGCAAGAAAGGAAATTGTTCTGTTTCACCTATCAGCGAGACAGCGACGAGTGGAGCTGCAGAATGCGCGGAGCAGTTTATTTCGTGGTTGCGTTTGTTTTTGTGCTGGTGTTTTTTTTTTGTTTGGTTTTTTTTTCTTTTTTTTTCTTTTTTGCTGACGGGCTCTGCAGTCTTAAATACAGGCTGGTACACCCATGGAGGTTGCTTTGCGTGCAGTGGCCATCACACTATGGCATCTGCCAGGGAGCAGTTGTGTCCCTTCACGTTTTAATGGAATGCTCTTTTGGAATGCCCTATGTCAACACCGCGCAGTGCTTGCAAGGCTGCTCCCAGCTGGTTGGTTCGACAGTTGAGGACAGTACTTTCTACGAGTCTCACTTGGACCATCGAGTGTACTTTTTTTTTCTCCTTGGAGTGCAGTAAGGTGTATCCTGTATGCAAAGATGACCACTGGCTCTGTCGGTGGCGTTTGACTTGAAAGTCACTGTGACGTCAGCGTCAATTATGACGTCAACTTAAAATGACATAGGTAACTACATGGCGAAAATAATAATAGGAGAAAAAAAGAAGGGAGCAAGAATTAACGGCAGAGGCTTTGGTGTCCAGCCTAATTTATTTTGTTTTAATCATCGTTTTCCCCCTCCGCAGTGTTACTATGTGGAGAGGCTGACCGAGTGGTCAGTAGTGCATCGATGTTCACTGTGTATGTGGGATGCTTTTGATGACGGTACCAGCGGAATATGTAGCAGGAAATGTATTTGTTATAAAATTGTTGTGAATGCTGTGTCGCCGAGAGTAACTTAAAACTCCTGTAAGAATATTTAATATGTGCTCCAATTGTACCACCGCATGTGTGTCGGTGGGCTGTATTTATTGATGTGAACACTGTAGTATAAATACACGGAGAAGTTAATATTTGTTTTAGATCAACGGTGCGTCGAACCGAAGTTTATTGTGTTCTATGGGACTTTGGTGAAATTGTGTTCTCCGGGATTCAATATGGTTTACTGTGCTTTATGAATCTGCGGTTCTTCTGTGGATAGCTGTGCTTTATGAATCTGCGGTTCTTCTTCTGTGGATTGCTGTGCTTTGTGAATCTGCGGTTCTTCTGCTATGGGTTACTGTGCCTTGTGAATTTGCGGTTCTTCTTCTGATAGTTCGACGTAATATATTGTGCTTGCTGTGTTGAGACCCTGTTTCTTCTTCATCGCTTGTGTTTTGTGAACGGCTGTGTTTACCGTGTGGGGACCTTGGTTATCCGTCTTCGTCTTATTTTAAATGCTGTAGACTGTGGCGTGGGCACTGTGGAACTGAATGCGTTGATTGTATATGTGAGACACTGTGGACGGCGCCGGCGAGATAAGCGAGTTATATCAAGATACGTAGTATGATACGCTGATATATGATGATTGAAGTGTCTTATGTATTGATGTCTTAATTGACGTGCATTGATCTGTATTCTATGTAAAGGCATGTATTGATTTGGTAACGATTCATATTGATGGTTCAGGCAGCATATAAAAAGAAGAAAATCTTACACGTGTGTTGCCTGGCTATCTATGTTCGTATGGTGTGGGTGTGTGTAGGGGAAAAGTCGTACACGCATCCAAACTTTTGAGAGCGAGAGTCAGACAACAAAACACGCACCACACACCATCCGTAACATCTGGTGACCCCGTAGTTAACTTGCTTTTGCTACTGAATTCAAAATTGCCTTAGTGGTAGGATTTGTTTTTGTACACCTATAATTGCCCAATTAGAAGTGATAGGTCACTTTCACAGACTTTCCTTTTGAACAATTGAGTTGTGTTGTATTGTTTTGTTTTATGACTGTTTTGTCTACTTTCTTTCCCGTCTCCAGCGTAACGGGGTATCTCCTTCTGTATAGTTTCTGGAGATACGAGGGCCTAGTTCCTAGTTCTTCCTTCCTTTGTGGGATTTAATTTTATTATCTTCAGTCATCTCTCTGATTATTTCTGTTTCTATCTTTACTTAGGGATTGTGTTGCTTCTTCAGCATTCTTAGGGTTCTTTTCTCTTGAATGAGTGAGTGTGTGAGTGGCTGCCCTGAACCAGTTTTGAAAAAAAAAATCATTAGTTGTTTCATTTTGAATGCTTAGTGTGTAAACAACAACAATACATTGATTATATTGTTATTACTCTCATGTCATTGCTTGATTTATACTTGTTGCTGAAAATTTGGCATTGATTACCGATTGTTTTTCTCTCTCTCCCATATTCCTGAATTTCTGTTTCATTGTTTATCTCTATCTTTTTGTTGGTTGGGTTTGATAATTCTTAATCTTTTTTAGAGTGATTGTCGTTAATGTTTGTTTGGGGGAAAAAAAATCCTCTTTAGAATTCATATTTATTTTAGTGGACAGGTGTTTCAAACTTTTTTTTTTACTTGTGATAACAATTGTTTGTATTTGATCCACTAGTGTGTGTGTCGGGTTTGACAGGACATTATTTCATATTTTCATTATGGCACAGAAAGCTAAGGAAGAAAGTCCGGTTGTGTCCTCTGTGGACGAGGACAAAGTTTTCGCTAAGTATTTACAGCGGGGTAAAGTATGTGGTTTGGAGGGACCAGCTCTGTTGGACTATGTTGACAAATGTATTGCCCAGGACATGGAAAGAGAAAGAATGCGATTGAAAGAATTTCAGTTGAAAGTACAGCAGGAAGAAGAGATAACTAAAAGAGAGCAGATACAAGAGGAAACTAAAAGAATACAAGAGGAAACTAAAAGAATACAAGAGAAACTAAAAGAGAGCAGGAGGAAACAAAAAGAATTGAGCTGATAGAGGAAACGAAAAGAATACAGCTTCAAGTTACTTCTCAGCAGAGTGCGGTCTCAGGACAGGACAGTGAGAGTCAGGGTTCGGGTTTTCCAAGGTTTAACGCCCCCCGCCCAACCTTTCCTAAGTTGCCCCCTTTTAAAGAAAGAACTGATGATATAGACAGTTTACTTGTTTCGTTTTGAAACCCATGCTCGTTCCTTGGGATGGTCTGAGAGTCTGTGGGTAACATACCTGTCTGCACTACTTGAGGGTTCTGCTTTAACTCTCTATCACAGTCTTGCTGAAAATAAAGTTGTGTCTTACGAGCTTTTGAAAGAGAGCTTGCTGAAAAAATTTCAATGTACTCCAGATGGTTTTCGTAAGCGTTTTCGTGAGGCTAAGCCTAGCTCCGATGAACCTTTCGAGACCTTTGCAGTTGAACTTAGGCGTTTGTTTGAACCGTTGGGTCTCTTTGTCAAAAATTGAAAAGTCTTTTGAAGATCTGGTGGATCTTACCTTGCGTGAGCAGTTTTTGGAGTGTGTCTCTAAGGACCTGGCTACTTTTTTGTGTGAAAGAGATGTGAAAACTTTTGATGAAATGATCAAGTCTGCAGAGTCATACAGACGTGCTCATCCAACTAAGGTGCTTTCTAGGAAATCTGATGTAAACATTTTTGCTTCTGTTGGGTACAAAACTCCTGGTCAGTTTGACAGAAATGCATATCCCGGTCAGTCTGATAGAACTCCGTACTGTGATCAGTATGACAGAGGAAACAGATACTCTACTTTTCAGAACAGTGGCCACTACTCTGGTTCCTCGGCTGATCGTGGAAGTAACTTTGGTGGTAGCTGTTATTGTGGTCATCAGAGCTTTGGTTACTCTGCTGGTCGTGGAAATAACTTTGGCGGTAGCCGTTATCGTGGTCGTGGCGCCCGTTATACCTCTGGCAGTAAGAGTTCCTCAAAAAGTGCTTCTGATCAGTTTGCAAGTGTTGTGTGTTTTTTGTGTAAGAAGACAGGACATGTAGCTGCTAGGTGTCCATGGAAGTCAGGTAGAAACCCCTGTAGAATTTGCACCCTTAGCCACCCAGATGAATGTCCTTTTGTAGTTAGTAACTCCACTGTTGTCGAGAACTCAGCTGACAGCAAACAGTCCATTGCTTGTTGCTCTGTTCTTGATACTCTTTCGCTTGTCTAGCTGCTGGTGAGTTCAAGGGAAAATTACATTTGGAGTCTGGTTCTGTGAATGGCACTTTGAGTTCTGTTCTACGTGATACTGGTGCTACCATTTGTGGCGTTCGCAAACGGTTAGTTTCTGACAGTCAGATGCTAAGAACCACAGTGAAGTGTGTTTCTTTTGGTGGTCGTGTGGATGAGTTTCCACTGGCTACAGTTTCAGTCAGTTGTCCTTATTTTGTGGGTGATTTGACTTGTTGTGTCTTGGATAGTCCTGTCGCAGATCTCATTGTGGGTAATGTGCCTGGAGTTTCTGTGAGCGGTGAGCTTAGTGATGTATCTGGTGAACCTTTCTCTTTAGCCGCCGTTACGAGGGCTAGAGCTAAGCATGTTGTGGACAAAAGCCTTTGTGTCAGATCCCTGATGATCTGAACATTTCCCGTTCTGATCTTGTTCAGAAACAGAAGATGAATCATTGAAGTCTTGCTTTCAGTTGACGTCTTCTGATGTGTCTGCTGTGTCTACTTCTGATGTTGTACCTACAGTCGTTCTTTCACAAGGTACTTCAGTGCCTGGGTTAGAGATAACGTCTTTGGCTTGTGAGCAGGAACAGGTTTATCTTGAGTACTCTCCAGGAGTTGGTCTTTCTGTTGATCCCTCTCCGGAGTCTGTTTGTACTGTTCATGAAGTAGTTTGTACAGTTGGTGTCGTCCAGGACTGTGATGACGCTTTACCCATTCCCACTTTAACTGTTCCGATGGCGTCTTCTGTGCCAGATGAAGATGTTCGTTCTGTACAGTTTGATTGTGCTTTGTCTGACAGCAGTTCCAGGGAGTTGCGTGCAGTCTTTGATGATTTTCAGGACATTTTGACTCCTAAACCAGGTTCTTTCTCAGGTGATGCACTATTAGAGATCCCTCTTACAACAGATGTCCCTGTTAGAAAGAAGTGTTATGATATCCCCTTTTCTGCGAAAGAGGTTGTTGAGAGAGATATTGGTATCATATTGGATCTTGGTATCATTGAGCCATCGAATAGTCCGTATGCATCTCCAGTTGTGTTCGTCAGGAAGAAAGATTGTACGTGTCGTTTCACTCGTGAGTGTGCTGAAGCTTTGAGGAAGATTCAGGGAATCTTGTCTTCTGCACCTGTGTGTTGTTACCTAGATTGGGTAATCCTTTTATTCTCAGGACTGATGCTAGTTCTGTTGGTTTGGGTGCTGTGTTGTTCCAGTAGAATGATGATGTTCTTCACCCAGTCGTATCGCTAGTCGAAAGTTGCTGAATCGCAAGAAGGCATACAACACTATTGAGCGGGAATGTTTATCCATTGTCTCTACCCCGTGGGGGTATGGAGAGGCTGACTGAGTGGTCAGTAGACATTGTATGTGCATTAACATCTGGGTGTGGGTGCAACCCGTGCCCAACCATTGTCTCTACCCCGTGGGGGTATGGAGAGGCTGACCGAGTGGTCAGTAGACATGTGTGGTCTCTACCCAGTGTGGGTATGGAGAGGCTGACCGAGTGGTCATAGACATCATAATATGCATTGCCATCCGGGTGTGGGGTGCAGCCCATGCCCAGCCGCCGTCTCTACTCCGTGTGGGTATGGAGAGGTTGTCCGTGAGGTCAGCAACAAGCTAGCATGTAAAAGGGCTTCAGAGTTCGTTGGGACGACAACTTGTGTTCTTCTGTTGTGTGAGAGTCCCTGGAAGGACTCCACGAACTGCTTCCGTGAGCGGCTTCGTTTTCCGTCGAGTGAATGTAATTTGTAGGTTTGTGTATTCTGCTGTTTGTTTACTTCTTTTTAAAAAAAAACAATTCGGTCATTGTTTTTTCTTGAGGAGGGGGAGTATTGTGACGTCAGCGTCAATTATGACGTCAACATAAAATGACATAGGTAACTACATGACGAAAATAATAATAGGAGAAAAAAAGAAGGGAGCAAGAATTAACGGCAGAGGCTTTGGTGTCCAGCCTAATTTATTTTGTTTTAATCATCGTTTTCTCCGCAGTGTTACTATGTGGAGAGGCTGACCGAGTGGTCAGTAGTGCATCGATGTTCACTGTGTATGTGGGATGCTTTTTGATGACGGTACCAGCGGAATATGTAGCAGGAAATGTATTTGTTATAAAATTGTTGTGAATGCTGTGTCGCCGAGAGTAACTTAAAACTCCTGTAAGAATATTTAATATGTGCTCCAATTGTACCACCGCATGTGTGTCGGTGGGCTGTATTTATTGATGTGAACACTGTAGTATAAATACACGGAGAAGTTAATATTTGTTTTAGATCAACGGTGCGTCGAACCGAAGTTTATTGTGTTCTATGGGACTTTGGTGAAATTGTGTTCTCCGGGGATTCAATATGGTTTACTGTGCTTTATGAATCTGCGGTTCTTCTTCTGTGGATAGCTGTGCTTTATGAATCTGCGGTTCTTCTTCTGTGGATTGCTGTGCTTTGTGAATCTGCGGTTCTTCTGCTATGGGTTTACTGTGCCTTGTGAATTTGCGGTTCTTCTTCTGATAGTTCGACGTAATATATTGTGCTTGCTGTGTTGAGACCCTGTTTCTTCTTCATCGCTTGTGTTTTGTGAACGGCTGTGTTTACCGTGTGGGGACCTTGGGTTATCCGTCTTCGTCTTATTTTAATGCTGTAGACTGTGGCGTGGGCACTGTGGAACTGAATGCGTTGATTGTATATGTGAGACACTGTGGACGGCGCCGGCGAGATAAGCGAGTTATATCAAGATACGTAGTATGATACGCTGATATATGATGATTGAAGTGTCTTATGTATTGATGTCTTAATTGACGTGCATTGATCTGTATTCTATGTAATGGCATGTATTGATTTGGTAACGATTCATATTGATGGTTCAGGCAGCATATAAAAAGAAGAAAATCTTACACGTGTGTTGCCTGGCTATCTATGTTCGTATGGTGTGGGTGTGTGTAGGGGAAAAGTCGTACACGCATCCAAACTTTTGAGAGCGAGAGTCAGACAACAAAACACGCACCACACACCATCCGTAACAGTCACATTGTTTGCTGCAACATCTTGAATGGCAGCTGTACGAATGCCATGGTTTGTTGACAGAAAGGATCCGTCATCGATGATTTAGAGCGTTCAGCTCAAGAGCTGACCATCAGCAGTTCGAACCAGCAAGCGAGTCAGATTTTGATGTCCTGAAAGTCCTGTCTGTACACCCAGCAGTGAGCAGCTGCTAATTCAGTGCGGGGAAATAAGGCGGCAAAAGGAGAGGGGGGTGGCGGTCGGCGAATTTCGAAACATCTAATGGCCAGCATCTTAGGGCCAGCAGATGATGGAGAATTAATCTTTGGACTTTATAAATGATTTTGTTCCAGAGAATCAACACTCAAATCAACGACAACGTCTTGAACGTCAGTTTTAAACGCAACGTGAAGAAGGTGGTGTCTTGCCTGTCCATGTGCATCTTCCCTGACAAGACTAGCTACCCCATTGATGAGACCATGGTAAGTGTGACAAGACTAGCTACCCCATTGATGAGACCATGGTAAGTGTGACAAGACTAGCTACCCCATTGATGAGACCATGGTAAGTGTGACAAGACTAGCTACCCCATTGATGAGACCATGGTAAGCGTGACAAGACTAGCTACCCCATTGATGAGAGCATGGTAAGTGTGACAAGACTAGCTACCCATTGATGAGACCATGGTAAGCGTGACAAGACTAGCTACCCCATTGATGAGACCATGGTAAGCGTGACAAGACTAGCTACCCCATTGAGAGAGCATGGTAAGTGTGACAAGACTACCTACCCCATTGATGAGACAATGGTAAGCATGACATGACAATCTACCCCAATGATGTAGCTATGGCAAGTACAAAAGGACAGTTTACCTCATTCATTCATGGTAAGCACGACGTCACAATCTATCCTTTAGATAAAACCACGGGCAAGCATGGCATGACCGTCTACCCATCGAAACCACGGTAAGCATAAGATGACAGTCTACTCCATTGATGAAACCATGGTAAGCACGAAATGACAATCTACCCCATTGATCAAACCGTGGTAAGTATGACATGACAATCTACCCTATCAATGAAATCGCGATAAACATGACGTGACAATCTACCCCATTGATGACACCATTACACAAATGACAAGACAAGAGAACGAGACCATGGTGAGCATAACACGACAATCTGCTCCATTGATGAGATTGGTAATAGTAAGCGAGGCACGACAGTCTACCCCACTGGTGAGACCATGATCAACCTGACTTGATCTCTTACACCATTGAAGTAATGGTAAGCATGACAGGACAGCCTGTTCTAAGACAAAGGTATGGGATGACTATCTAACCCGTTGATGAGACAGAGGTAAGCAGATACCAAAATTTCACTTTAAATGAAGCGATGACCGACTTGTGTTTCTTTCAGAGCATGACCCAGATTTGACGCTACAAGAGAAGGAATGCCTTCAGTATTTCTGTTGTAGTTAGTCTTTTGGGGATGGTTGTCTGTCACTTAAACGACCAACCTCAAAATCCCTGAGTGTAGGTGAAGCGTGTATTGTTGCTCCCCAGTCCTCGCAGCCTCTTCTCCGGATACCCTGTCCCAGTTCTCTCTCTCTCTCTCTCTCTCTCTCTCTTCTCTTTTCTCTCTCTTCCCCCCCCTCTCTCTCTCTCTCTCTCTCTCTCATCTCTCTCTCTCTCTCTCTCTCTCTCTTTACTCCTTTCTTCTACCTCATGTCTTTTCGTTCACTCCCAGTCTCTCTAGCTTGTTGCCTGATGTTACAGTCTATTTTCACTTTTCTATGTCATCCATCCCTCTTTTTTTTTCTCTTTTCTTTTTGCCCCTAATTTGTCAATAATTCAAATTCTCAACCTCTCTTGTACTCTTCCTTCCTTTATTGAAAAAACTGAGACACACAGACAGACAGAGACAGACAGACAGACAGACGACAGACAGACAGACAGACAGTCAGACAGACAGACAGACAGACAGAGAGAGGAGGGAGGGAGGGAGGGAGAGAAAGAGACTCCATTTATGGATAGAGAGAGAGATGGAGGGAGGGAGGGAGAGAGAGGGGGAGAGAGAGAGGGTAGAGAAAGAGAGTGAGAGAGAGAAGAGAGAGAGAAAGAGAGACTGAGAGAGAAGGAAGGGGAAGCAAGAGAGATAGAGAGAAGGAGGGAGAGACACAGACAGAGAGAGACAGAAATAGACAGAGAGACAGAGACAGAGGCAGAGACTCCACTTGCGTAGCAGACAATCTGGAATCAGGGAGCTGTGAGTCATCCATGGACCAACCAGTCTTCTGTGCAAGAGAAAGGTTTCAAATAAACGGACAGAAAAGTCAGAACCTGTGTCCATTCCTCACTCTGAAATGCATCCTGTGTTTTTGTGGGTATGTGCAGGTGCCAACGGGCCTCCACACAGCAGCAACTATGGCTACTCTACGCCAAACGCATGATAGATGTGCAGAACAGGTAAGAAGCCAAGGTCTGCATGCAGACTGCTTGTAGCTTGATGGGACACGTCTTCACCGTGGAGCTGCGATCGCTCGTGATCTTTGTTATCCTGGGGATAATGGGTTCGAATCTCCACCGGGCGGTTTCCACACGGAAGGAAGGGGGATGGTGGGGTGGGGGTGAGGTGGGAGGTATGGGGGTGAGTTTGATGGGGGGGGGGGTGTCCCACGGATTTAACATTGATTTGACTCCATTAGACATCAGATATTCGTTGTAGATTGTATGTGTTTGGTTTTGGTATGTGTGGCTGAACCAAGGTGTTGAGGGAGTAAATCAGTTTATCGCAGACTTTAAAGAAAGTACTGGTACTCTGCAAATAGCAAGAATGGGATTTTCATGATAAGAACAGTGAGAGGTTCAGTATATGCAAAACGTTGTGCACAATAGCTGTAGATAAAACGCATTTAAAGTTGAACCTTGACAGGCATCTTAAAATAATAACAGCCAGATTTAGAGTTGGCATTTCGGATATTGCTATATCAGTCATCAATATCAATGCAAACAACACACTTCAGTCGATTTAATTTGTCCATTATGTAAACAAATGAAAGAAGACTAGGTGCATTTTGTCTTATGTTGTCCTGGACTGAATGATTCAGGGAGTGCGATACATACATTTTAAAGTACTATAAATATCCGAGTCTTTTTCGACTACGTTTACTTTTTTGCATCAAATAATGAACGACCAGTTAGAAACCTGTCCAGTTTCTTACATAAAGCGTTTAAGTTACAATCTGTTTTGTCATCTTGATGTGTTGATTTTGAAACAACTAGAAATATCATAGTTTGGAATGAGTGTTCAGTTGCACCCCTTCATGAGGGACAATGGCCTGTAAATGAAATGAATATCTGTCTGTCTGTCTGTCTGTCTGTCTCTCTCTCTCTCCTCTCTCTCTCTCTCTCTCTCTCTCTCTCTCTCTCTCTCTCTCTCTCTAGGATGCCTCTTTTGTTCTGTGTGACTCTTGTCTGTATGTGTGTGACAGGTATCTAGATATCGCAAGCAGCATTCATTTGGAGTGATAGCCATGAAGCTGTTCCACACAACGGGAGCCAACAGTTTACTGCCTTGGTTAAGTGTTCCCAGGTGATTGAGAAGTGTTGACTTGACTCACGAAGCCAGCTGATCATACCATAGCCCAGTGAAGGTTACCGACACGAAGGGTGTGCTCAACAGGAACAAAAGACCAGAATACATCTTTCTGGCAGGAAACCTGGCATTGCTTTGGTGCCGTGGTGTCTGTTGTAGGGCGTACCATATGCAGTACGGCTGCCAGTTCACACCTCGGTGGTGCCGACCAACGTGTTTGGTCCCTATGACAACTTCAACCTGGAGGATGGTCACGTGGTGCCGGGTCTGGTCCACAAGGTGTACAGGGCCAAACGTCAGTGGTCTGTCTGGAAGTCTGAATGAAACCATCTCTTCTTGACCTCCGCCACTATGGATCTTTATGCCTTCACATCAATCTTTCTTTAATTTGTGTGTGTGTGTGCGCGCACACACACACACACACACACACACACACACACACACACACACACACACACACACACACACACACAACACACATCACACGCACGCACGCACGCACGCACGCACGCACGCACGCACGCACGCACGCACCACACACACACACCACACACACACACACCTCTCTCTCTCTCTCTCACTCTCTCCTCTCTCTCTCTCTCTCTCACACACACACACACACATACACACACACACACACACACACACACACACACACACACACACACACACACACACACACACACACACACACACACACACAGAGAGAGAGAGAGAATTCCTTGTAGCTTAAAAGATGATCAAATGAGAAGAAGAAGAAGAAGAAGAAGAAGAAGAAGAAGATGATGATGATGATGATGATGATGATGATGATGATGATGATGATGATGAATGATGATGATGATGATGAAGAAGAAGAAGAAGAAGAAGAAGAAGAAGAAGAAGAAGATAACTGGAACAGCTAACCTACTATGCAAATGGTTAACATTTACACAAGACTGTACAGTAAAAAGCACAACGTATGATTAAAACTAGCGATTATTTTGCGTTTGAGTTGTGTGTTTTTCTTTTACATTTACAAGGAAAAGGAAAACAAATAGAGACATGCACTCCCCCCCCCCCCTCCCCCTCAGAAGGTGCTACTAACACAGTTCAACTATCAAAAATGCGTGGATCTGTAATATTTCGCTATTTAGGACATGAATGAAACTGAAGGACGTTTTCTCCCTAGAAAACACCAGTGTTACTCTTCATATTTTACTATCTGGAAAAGCTACAGGCCCAACTTGGTGGACAGAGGGAATGAGTTCCAAAGACGAGTCTGTAAACGTTGGTGCCGTCCTACCTCCAGAGGAAAATCCTGAATCCCCTCAGCAAGATGACACACAAAGAAAGTACTGACCCGATTTACACGAGACCCGGTGGAAAGAGCGAGCGAGCGTGTCTTAAGAACGAACCTCTGTCAGCAAACCTGCTCCGTTAAAACAAAATCAGGGGGAGAATAACGTCTGTCTTGTCTTTGATGATAGACATGCCTTTTCTCAGCTTAAAGGTCAAGCGTTTGGTTTTAGAGAGTCAACTATTTGATTTGAACCATACGCCTGAAAACGATAGGGATGCCGACAGCCTACGTTACACGCGCGTACACGCGCACTGGCGCCAACTTCTAGCTTTTCAATGACTGACTGATCAGGCAGGTGCTGAGAAAACCAAGGATAACTTCTAACGTTCCAGTGTTCCAAACAAGGAGGAGTCACATACAGGATAGATATCCAGACTGAATCTGGCTAGCGACTCGCAAGACGTCAAATGACTGGCAGCTCCACAGATAAACCCTCTGCGAGCCCCTCGAACTGGCTCCGAACGTGTTTTTGTTCCATTCATGCGACTTAGTTCTACAGCCTGAAAACCCTTTCTGCCCGCCCAGTTATCACTTTTTTTAAGGTTAAAGTTCTCCCATAGCTTATTTCGCCGTAGGGGCAGTGAACGTTCGGATGTTCACCATGTCTATGCCACGGCATGATTAAAGCGGGGCTCGTCTTCGCCTTCCGTCGCCTTTTACATCCTCTGTGCTGAATCAAGTGCCCATTTACTGCTGGCTGGACAAAGGAGTTTCAAGCCAATATGATCCAACCCCACGAATGGTTCGAACTCACAACCGACCATCAGCCTCAGCAGGAAAAACGCTGTAACGGGTCCCTCTGCCCCCTGCCCGGTTCACAACCGACCATCAGCTCAGCAGGAAAACGCTGTAACGGGTCCCTCTGCCCCCTGCCCGGTTCACAACCGACCATCAGCTCAGCAGGAAAACGCTGTAACGGGTCCCTCTGCCCCCTGCCCGGTTCACAACCGACCATCAGCTCAGCAGGAAAACGCTGTAACGGGTCCCTCTGCCCCTGCCCGGTTCAGTTTAGGAGAGTGAAAGCAGTGGAAGGGGGGAAAAGTTGGGCTCTTGAATACATGATGCATTTGTCTAGAATCTCGGGCAGCTTTCTGCTCCTACAGCAGTGACCTAAAGACTTTTTAAGCTGCATTATTCCTGTGACCTTTTCCATCGATGCGCTCTTTTCTTTTTCTTTTCTTTTTCTTTCTTTTTTTTCTTTTTTTTTCTTCTTTTTTTTTCTTTTTTTTTTGTTTCTCAGCCGGGTTGGGGAAATCACTGAGTGCCATTCATACAGGGAACGAAGGGCTGTATGGACATTTTGGGCGTTATACTTGCCACGTAAACCAGCTGTATTCCGTGTTATTCCGTGTTCAGAATGATTGCACCTCCGTCCAGGAAAATGCTGACAAGTTGTTATCGCTGATGTCGCAGAGACCGACACACCATTTGTGATCTGGGGCTCAGGGTCCCCCCGGCGGCAGTTCATCTACTCCCTGGATCTGGCTCGTTGATCATCTGGGTGCTGCGTGAATATCCCGAGATCGACCCCCTCATCCTGTCAGGTGAGACTGAATGACCCCATCATCCTGTCAGGTGAGACTGAATGACCCCATCATCCTCTCAGGTGAGACTGATTGATCCCATCATCCTCTCAGGTGAGACTGAATGACCCCATCATCCTCTCAGGTGAGACTGATTGATCCCATCATCCTCTCAGGTGAGACTGAATGACCCCATCATCCTCTCAGGTGAGACTGATTGATCCCATCATCCTCTCAGTGAGACTGAATGACCCCATCATCCTCTCAGGTGAGACTGATTGATCCCATCATCCTCTCAGGTGAGACGATTGTCCATCATCCTCAGGGAGACTGAATGACCCCATCATCCTCTCAGGTGAGACTGATTGATCATCTCCTCCAGGTGACGATCCTCTCAGGTGAGACTGATGATCCCATATCTCTCAGTGCTTGAACCCATCTCCTCTCAGGTGAGACTGATTGACCCATCATCTCTCAGGTGAGACTGATTGGGATCCCATCATCTCTCAGGTGAGACTGGTGA
>JAFLJL010004062.1:0-18800 GCA_018398815.1 Conus ventricosus | reverse complement strand
TCTGGCTTCACGTGATGTGAATGCCACGAAGAGAAAACCCCTGCGTTAACATTTTTCTGTCTGATGGTAATGTTACGGGGATAAATCCTCCACAAGGAGCCTATTCGTTGAGCTCCGTCCATACTGTTGTGACCGCAGACTTTTTCCGCAGCGGCACAAAGTTCGTGCGTTGTAAATGATTTTTTATCGAAAGCTGGCAGCTCATTGTTAATACGAAACAGGCAAAGAACGCTACACCTTCGCTCTCTCACGACATCTTGCAGCAAAAAAAACGCGGATGTCAACAAAAGTCAAATCACAACGACGGTGGGGGAAAAAGAAAAAAAAAAAAAAGAAAAAAAAAAAAAAAAAAAGAGTGGAATGAGGTAAAAAGTGTGGTGGGAAAAAAAATACACACCCACACAAGCTGATGTTCTTTGAAAGGAAGATACAAGCAATCCTGAAGAACAAAAACAACTTCAAGTGAACTACGTAAACATAGCATTCATTGAACAATGCTTCTGGTCAGAGCGGTGGGAAAAACACGTCCTCCTGACTTCAGCGTGAACACTCGTCTCCCCTGTGCATCGTTTATTACACTATTATCCTCGATCCATTTGGTTAAGCGTTTATCCAGAAAGTAGCTGTATAATTTAGAACTGATATTCAACAGGGAAATACCTCTCTAATTATCAAGGAATTGATATAACCTTTCTTGTGCAACGGTTGAATAAGAGCTTCACACCATGCAGAAGGAAAGATTCCAGATATCAAAGAGTTTGTTGAAATATTTCTTAAGAAAAAGGAGAACGGTGGGCATAGGATACTTGCAGAACTCTCCAATAAGTCCGTCTGGACCAGGAGCTTTGTTTCTTTTTAAAGCCTTTATCCAGTCTAACATTTCTCCTCTGTTATATTTCTTGATCAAGAAAACTGGTATCAGTCAGCATCAAGCAAACAGTCATCATCTGCATGAAAGCTCGGAGAAGTGGAGTCAGGTAGGGTCAACTCTTCATTAAATAATCGTTCAAAATGCTGAAACCAGTCTGCGTTGGATAATGGAGTTTGACACAACGGAACTACTTCTTATTGACTTCAGAGTCCTCCAAAATTGTTTAGAATCTCTAGCGTTTTTATTAAGAGTGCGCAGAACACCATTGTCGATATAACTGCTGCTTATAGCGGAGTAAATCTTTGTACTGATTTCTCAAGTAAACAATAATTTAATCTCAGGTCAACGGCGTCAGGGCTATTAGCAAGTTTTATCCGACTGAACATTCTCAGTGCCTGTCTTACCTGACGGCGCTTAACAGAGCATTCTATATCAAACCACGGCTGCGCTTGTCGTGCAATGATGATAACTTTATTCATGCACTGACCAGCCACAGAGAGACCCTCGTTAAATTTTGCTAGAGCATGTTCGAAATCAATATCGATAAATTTAATAGCTTCATCAAAAATTGAAGTTACAACATCAGATCCAAGTGCACAAATAAAATCATTTTCTTTAGCTGGATCCCACACATATTTTTGAAATGTGTAATTTTAGGTGCTACTGGTTTCTGACTACGGTTTGGAAAACCTACTTAAGTTCAACGGGCATGTGTTTGGATTCTATCCGCTGTTTTACTTCAACTCACGGCACGATGAAATTAAGCGTCTTGAGAGATAAAGTAGTCGATTACACTTGAACCATTGTGGGCTATATATGTATAATTGCCGTTTACATCACCAGGTAGAAAACGTTCAAAATAACTAATTCAAAGTGCTGACAAATGTTAATTAAATAGTGACCAAAATCGTTTGTTGAACGATCTTTTGACGCACGGAAGAAGCCATCACCGGAGTACGAGTCATCTCTATGTTTAAGTCTCCATCAAATATAGAACATCCCTTTGCATTTAGTCCACCTGTTCTTGCATTTAAGTCACCAAAGATGATCAATGGACAATCACAACTTCTTCAAAAGAATCCATTATGCACTGTTCTAGAAGTGAAACTCCATTATCTAT
Organism: Conus ventricosus; assembly: GCA_018398815.1. NCBI lineage: Eukaryota > Metazoa > Mollusca > Gastropoda > Neogastropoda > Conidae > Conus > Conus ventricosus. The sequence goes on along the minus strand of JAFLJL010004062.1, from coordinate 16,809 downwards.
TTCAGTATTTGTATAATAGATACTATTTGCTGGAGGCAAATAAATCCCACCCAGAAGAACATCTAGGTCTGGAGTTTTAAGCTGAAGTACTATAGTATGATCATATTCCACTCTAATTTGTTTAACCATATTAGCATAAGTCTTCCTTACAAGAAATGCAATCCCACCAGACAAGCGTGCTGTAGTAGCATCAGTTAATCGTATACCAGGACAAAGAAAAACTTTATAATCAGGAAAAAGAAAAGAGGAAATGTTCTTGAAAAAGTTTCCGTTAGAACAACAAAATCAAACTGAGAGATATAATTTTTTACATCAAAGTCATAAACTAAGGACAGACCCTCAATATTGTAAGTCAGAAAGGAGCGACATTCTTTCTTACTGTCACTGACATGAGCACGGCCGTATCCCTAGGTCTCCACGTTGTCTGGAAGATGCAGGGGCACCAGAGGATTGTTATTTCGTCCACAGATACGTCCAGAGCTGTTTTTCGGGTGGGCCCTGGAAAAACTTTCGTGAGTTGCATCTGCCTGGTCCTCACACGACTTCGGGTACAGGGGCCATAGCCTGGGGACCGACCCTCAGTTTCATTGACAAGGGACACTTGAGAGGGCTGAGGGTTCTTCAGCGCACCAGCACCGTCACTCGCTGCAGCTATTGTCTCCATGCAGTCAAAGGACTGGCTCTTCACGTCGGCTGGCGGGTCCACAGAGGAGACTTTCTGTTTAAGCAGAGTCAGGCTATCGTCCTGTACGTCTGCTGGGATCGATGTGGGACTCTGAAGATCCTCTGAAGCACTGACAGGAACTCCTACCTGGTGCACGTCGTTGCAGCCCGTAGTTACGCCAGGACTTGACGCCTCCCATGGGAAGGTGGACCAGGTCTTAAGTCACGGCAGTATGTGTAGGCCTCAGGGTGGTTGCTCTGGCTCTGGACTCGCTCAGGACGTGCGGGGGTCAGTCCTCTGTTCCTGGGTGTACTGGTTCTGGGCAGGGTGGGAAACTCATGCATGCTGAACAGAGGAGGGGGAAAGGAGGATATGGAGGGCGGCACTGGATGTCTAGAAACACAAGATGGAAGGGGACAGGTGGAGGTGGAAGGAGAGGGGTGAATGGTTGTAGGAGGCACAGGGGGGTAGATGGAAGTCGTGATGCACATGACGGTTGGAAGTTGAGGGTGAAGACGAACAAGTGGAAATGGAAGGCAGAGAGGAATGGATTGAAGTAGAAGGTGGAGGGGAACGACTGGAAGTAGGTGGCAGAGGGGGCGGATGGAAGTGGAAGGAGGGGAGTGGGTGGAAGCATGTGGCAGAGGGGGACGGGTGAAGTGGAAGGTAGAGGGGAGTGGGTGGAAGCATGTGCAGAGGGGGACGGGTGGAAGTTGAAGATGGGGGAAGTGGATGGAAGCATATGGCAGAGGGGAACGTTTTGAGTAAAACAGCTAAGAAACTTGATTTAATAGTGAATCTGGAAAAACAAAAGTTATTGTGTTTAGAAATGGCAGTTATATTGCTTCAAAGAAAAATGGTTTTATGATAGTATGCAACTAGAGATCGTTAATCATATAAATATTTAGGTGCTATATTCTCCACTGGCCTTACTTTTTCTCATAGCCTTGAGGTTTAGCATCCAGGGCAAAACATCAGGTCATTATTATATTGAAACTTCTGTGGAAATATCAGAGTGTGGCCCCAAAATTATTCTTCAAACTTTTTGATTGTCAGATCCAGCCAATCCTTACCTATGGCGCTGAAGTATGGGTCTTAACTGCAAACCTCTCGGCTATAGAAAAAATACATTTGTTTGCACTCAAGAGATTCCTGAATGTTTCTATAAAAGCGCCTAATGCCTTGGTTTATGGAGAAAACGGTAGGTTTCCGCTTTATATACTGGACTTCCATAAAAAAACGCGAAAATTTGAAAGGCTATTTTTCGGGTGAAAAGGGGTGAATATACAATATTGAACCATTGTGGCAAGTTGTTTGGGTCCAAGACTCACGTGCAGTGAAAAAATTGTGTGTGAGCAACACATCATTCCCGGCATTGGAGGGTCAACAAAAATGGCAAACTGGTTGCTGCATGTGAGGCACGTGCACACCATGCAGAGCAAAGTTAACCAGCGACAAGTACGCAGGCATGCAGCCTTTATAAAGCCGCGCTACAAGGTTCAGGTAACGACTTGCCGTCTGAGCGCTACAGAGATGCCAAGACTACGAGCAGAGGAACGCAATCGTGCCCTAGGCCATCTGGAGGCTGGTGTGGATGCCAGGCAGGTCGCCAACATCTTAACGTCCACATCTCAACCATCTATCGTCTGCAGCACCGCATGCGAGTCACTGGTACCACTGATGATCGTCCCGGCCAGGCCGTCCTTGGGTCACCACACAAAGAGAGGATCGCCATCTTGTTCGAACCCATCTGCGGGAAGGCGGCAAACAGCCGCTAACACTGCTCGACAGGTGCCTGGGAATCTCCAGCAACGAATCAGCCTCAACACTATGCGGCGGCATCTTCAGGAGAACGGGCTGGCATGTAGGCGTCCTCACAGAGGTCCGGTACTGACACCAAGACACCGGCAGGACAGGCTGCAGTGGGCACAAGCCCGAATCAACTGGCGCAGGCAGCAGTGGGGACGCATACTGTTCTCAGATGAGAGCCGTTTTTGTATTGACATGGCTGACGGTCGTGTCGGAATATGGCGTCGACCTGGTGAACGCTATGCCGACTCCTGTGTGGTAGAGCGGAACCCCTGGGGAGGCCCGAACGTTATGATATGGGGTGCAATTGGCATTAACCACGCCATAGGACCAGTCATCTTTCAGAACATTGGTCCTGGTCGCGGACAGGGTGTCGATGCACAGCGCTACATCAACCAGGTGCTCAGACCCCATGTCGATCCTTTTTTTGCGCAACATCCAAACTGGACATTCCAACAGGACAATACAAGACCACACACCGCCAGGGCCACCCAGCAATTTCTTCAGCATAACAACGTCAATGTGCTGCCCTGGCCAGCCCTCAGTCCCGATTTAAACCCAATAGAACATTTTTGGGATGAACTTGGCAGACGGTTGGACCTCCTGCGTCCACGACCAGCAACAGCGGCTCAACTTCACCAGGCCATCGTCCATGTGTAGGCTGGTGTGCCAAGGGGACGCATCAACCACCTGGTCCACTCAATGAGCCGCAGGTGTCAAGCAGTTGTCAACGCAAATGGTGGCCACAAACGGTGTTAGGACTTCAAGCTGGTTTGTCACGTGACCTTGGATTTTCCACACAAAAGACATTTGCTGATGACATTTTCACACATTACAGGTGTAATGAATCAAATCACGTTGAATTCTCGCTTCCACTCTGTACAATTGTGACCAAATAAAATTCACCCCCAACCTTCAGCTTGTTTTGTTTTCGCGTTTTTTTTATGGAAGTGTCAGTAATATAAACATTTATACTAAATGTGTGAAGTATTGGATACATGTCGTTAATATGCCTGACAATCGTCATCCAAAAAAAGTGTATAAAATGTTATATGATTTACATTGCCGGCGCGGGGGTAAAAACATTGGGTTACATCAGTCTGCCTCACATTAAATCGTTACGGTTTTGGATATGTATGGGAAAATCAAAGAGTTCCCAACGTAAAAGTTTTCCTTTCAAAATTCAAAAGTCGGCTAATCGATTGTCATTTACAAGATGGTATAGCCACATAGAATCTAAGGACCGATTTCTCTTTTATTCTTTCTTTTAAGCAGTTTTGGGAAATGCCCAGATTATCTATTCACTGTAAACAACGTGAACAGTCTGTAAAAACTTGATACGGTTCAGACTTGGTGCATCCTGATTTGAACACACACAAACTGCGGTATTCGAGCGTCCCCCGTGAGCACTGTGCTGTCCATTCTGCCCGTGTGAGTTGGAATCGAATACCATTTTCTGATAGTATGTCCTAAATACATAGTTATTCGCGAGCGTTACATACCTTTCAAGTTTTATAGACGACCATCGGCTTTCAAGATGTCGTTACTGGCTCGCTAACGGAAAAATCTGTAATTGCTGTGGCTACATTCATAACGAAGCTCTTGAAGTCAGATGTGGACAGACTGATGTGACTTAGAACCATTGTTCCAGCATGCACCGTCAAAGTTGCCTTAATAATATCACACCGATAGCGTGTGATTGAGGTAGGTGTGTGTGTGTGTGTGTGTGTGTGTGTGTGTGTGTGTGTGTGTGTGTGTGTGTGGTGAGGAGGGAAGAGAGAGGAGAGAGAGAGAGAGAGAGGAGAGAGAGAGAGGAGAGAGAAGAGAGAGAGAGAGAGGAGAGAGAACATGGTCAACGATCGTTGATTATGTTCGCGAGATTTATTGTTTAGTTTGTGTGCTTATGCATATACTGTATTTGACGATGTATTGATTCTTTCCATACTTATTTCATTTGCGATCAGTTTGATTTTGTTTCTACCCCTCCCTCTGTTCCCATTGACACGGGCATGTGGCCTAGTTCAATTAAACATTTGTCTTGTCTTGTCTTGTCTTGTCTCTCTCTCTCTCTCTCTCTCTCTCTCTCTCTCTCTCTCTCTCTCTCTCTCTCTCTCTCTCTCTCTCTCTCTTCTCATGTTCCCATTGACAGGGCATGTGGCCTAGTTCAATTAAACATTTGTCTTGTCTTGTCTTGTCTTGTCTCTCTCTCTCTCTCTCTCTCTCTCCTCTCTCTCTCTCTCTCTCTCTCCTCTCTCTCTCTCTCTCTCTCTCATGTGTGTGTGTGTGTGTGTGTATCTGAATGTTTAAGCCATAGGGAAAAACGGTTTCGCGGAATGATATTATTAGATACTGGAATTTCTTCCACTTTCTGTTTGTGCTCTCTCTCTCTCTCTCTCTCTCTCTCTCTCTCTCTCTCTCTCTCTCTCTCTCTCTCTCTCTCTCTCATGTGTGTGTGTGTGTGTGTGTGTATCTGAATGATATAAGCCATAGGGAAAAACGGTTTCGCGGAATGCTATTATTAGATACTGAATTTTTCCACTTTCTGTTTGTGCTCTCTCTCTCTCTCTCCTCTCTCTCTCTCTCTCTCTCTCTCTCTCTCTCGTCTCTCTCTCTCTCTCTCTCTCTCTCTGTCTGTCATCCCAGTGCATATAGACACACTGACATAGCAGATGTTGTGCCGTGTCCGGTCGGTCGGTCGGTCGGTCTCTCTCTCTCTCTGTCTGTCTGTCTGCCTGTCTGTCTGTCTGTCTGTCTGCATCTCTCTCTCTCTGTGTCATCCCAGTGCATATAGACACACTGACATAGCAGATATTGTGCCGTGTCCGGTCGGTCGGTCGGTCTCTCTGTCTGTCTGTTGTCTGTCTGCATCTCTCTCTCTCTCTCTCTCTCTCTCTCTCTCTAACTGTCATCCCACTGCATATTGACACACTGACATAGCGATGTTGTGCCGTGTCGGTCGGTGCGTCGGTCTCTCTGTCTGTCTGTCTGTCTGTCTGTCTGTCTGTCTGCATCTCTCTCTCTCTCTCTCTCTCTCTCTCTCTCTCTCTCTCTCTCTCTCTCTCTTCTCTCTCTCTCTCTCTCTCTTCTCCCTCTCTCTCTCTAACTGTCATCCCACTGCATATTGACACACTGACATAGCAGATGTTGTGCCGTGTCCATGACATGTCTATATGCAGTGGTACTTTCTTCTTAAACCCCCCCCCCTCTCTCTCTCTCTCTGTCTCTCTTTCACTCTCTCCCTCATCTTTTTTTCATTGTGTCGTTTGATTTTGATTTTGATTATTTTTTTGGGGTCTTGCCCTAGGGGCTGGATGTAATGAAATATTTATGTTACTATCATCTCCCAAAAATAAACTTCTCTCTCTCTCTCTCTCTCTCTCTCTCTTCTCTCTCTTCTCTCTCTCTCTCTTCGTGTGTGTGTGTGTGTGTGTGGTGTATCTGAATTATTTAAGCCGTGGGGAAAAACGGTTTCGCGGAATGCTATTATTAGATACTGGAATGTCCTTCACTTTTGTTGTGCTCTCTCTTCCTCTCTCTCTCTCCACTCTCTTCGGATACCTTGGTGACGTGCTGTGTCGTCAGGAGGATTCCGCACGTGACTGTGGGCCAACAGCTTGCGAAACCGGACGGCTGGGGCCCCTTTCCACGTGTTTTGGGGAAGGGGGTGGGAACAAGGGGGGGCGGCCTCGGAATCCTTTTTTTTTTTTTTTTGGGTTTTAATTTTTTTTTTCCCCCCTCCCTCTTTTCCCTTTTTTTTTCCCCTTTTTTTTTCCCTTTTTTTCTTTCCCCCCCCCCCCCCCCTTTTCTCCCCCCCCCCTTTTTTTTCCCCCCCTTTTCCCTTTGTGGGGGGGGGGTTTTTGGGGTATTTTTTCCCCCCCCCCCTTCCCCCCCCCCCTTTTTTTTTTTTTTCCCCCTTTCCCTTTTTTTTTTTTTTTTTTTTTTTATTTTTTTTTTTCCCTTGGGGGGAAAATTTTTTTCCCCCTTAAAAAAACCCCCTTTTTTTCCCCTTTTTTTCCCTTCCCCTCCCCCCCCCTTTTTTTTGGTTTTGTTTTTTTTTTTTTCCCCGGGGAAAAAAACCCCCAAAAAAAAAAATTTTTGGGGGGCCCCCTTTGTTTTTTTTTTTCCCCCCCCCCCCTTTTTTTTTTTTCCCCTTCGGTTTTTTTTTTTTCCCCCCCCCCCCTTTTTTTCCCCCCCCCCCCCCCCAAACCCAAACCCCCAAAGGGGGAAAAAGGGGGGGGGGGGGGGGTTTAAAGGGGTTTTTTTTTTTTTTGGGGGGGGGGGGGGGGGGGGCCCCCCCCCCCCTTTTTTTCAAGGGGGTTTTTTTTAAAAAAATTTTTTTTTTTTTGGGGGGGGAAAAAAAAAACCAACTCCCCCCCCCCAAAAAAATTTTTCCCCCCCCCCCCCCCCTTTTTTTCTTTTTTTTTTTTTTTTTTTTTTTGGGGTGTTTTTAATTAAAAAAAGGGGGAAAATTTTTTGGGGAAGGAAATTTTGTTAGGGGGTTTTTTTTTTTTTCTTTCCTTTTTTCCCTTTCCCCCCCCCCCAAAAAAGGCCTGTGTGGGGGAAAAAAACCCCCCCGGGGGGGGCCCCCGGGGCCCCAAAAAGGGGAAAAAAAAGGGGTTTGGGGGGGGGGGGGGGGTTTTTGGGGGCCCGGGGGGGGGGGGGGGGGGGGGGGGGGGGGGGGGGGGGGGGAAAAATTTAAAAAAAAAAAAAGGGGGGCCCCCCGGGGGCCCCCGGGGGGGGGGGGAAAAATTTGCAGCCCCCTTTTCCCCCCAAAAAAAAAAAAAGGGGGGGCCCCCCGGGGCCCAAAAAATTTCCCCCCCAAAAAATTTTTAAAAAAAAGGGGGGCCGGGAAAAAAAAAAATTTTTTTTTTGGGGGGCCCCCCAAAAACCAAATTTTTTTTCCTTTTTAAAAATTTTGGCCCAAAAAATTTTTAAAAAAAAAAAAATTTTTTTGTTTTTTAAAAAAATTTTTTTTTAAAAAAAAAATTTAAAAAAAATTTTTAAAAGGTAAATTTTATTTTTTAAAAAAATAAAAAGGATTTTGGGGTTTTAAAAATTTTTTTTGGGTTTTTTTAAATTTTTCCCCCTTTTTTAAAAAAAAGGGGGGTTTTTTTTAAAAAAAGGGGGGAAAAAAAAAAAAGGGGAAAAAAATAAAAAAATTTGTTTTTTTTGGGGGGAAAGGGGGCCAAAGGGGCGGGGGAAAAAGAATAAAAAAAAAATTTTTTTTTTTTTTGGGGGGGGTGGGGGGGGTTTTTGAAGGGGCCCAAAATTTTTTTAAAAAAAAAATTTTGGGTTTTTTTTTTTTTTTTTTTTTTTTTTTAAAAAAAAAAATTTTTGGGGAAAAAAATCACTTTTTTTGGGCCAAAGGTGAAGTTTCATCGTTATTTTAAAAGTTTTGGAAGGTTTTTTCATCATTTTGTGATTTTTTTTTGATAATAATTGTTTGTTTTCATTTCATTTGCCCCTTTTTTAGCTTACATGGCTTTCCCAATCAAAAAAAAATTTTTATGGGGAAAAACCAGAGAAAACCCATTATTTCAAAGAAAAAAAAGGGTAATATGGTCAGATAATTTTTAAAATTCATTCCCCAAAAGGGAAACAAATTTTTGAAAAAATTTAAAGGGACCCATCAATAAGGGCCCATTTAGAAGTAAGTAAAAATGGGAAAAATAGCTCATTAGAAATATTCACAAAAAGCATTGTAAAGCCGAGGTGGCTGGTTTTATCAGAACACAGGGCCCTAGGAGAAAAAAAAAAAAATGCGTTTTTTGATAAAGAATGTAAAGCACAAAGAACAATTTGTTGGGAAAAGGGTTTCTGAAGAGGTTTTTTAAAGAGGGAAGATCTGAAGAATATAGTGCATCAGAAGGGGAAATTTTACAGGGGAAAAAAAAGGGGGAAAAAAAAAACCCCCAAGATCCTTTTAAAAAAGATAAAAAAGGGTGCGTGATGAAATCAACTCAAAAACTTAAAAAAATCCAGCCAAAAATCAAAGCTTTTCTGGAAAACGGTAAGAGAAAAAAAAAAAAAAATCAGTGATATATAATATATAAAATTTAAACATTTGAGAGATTACTTTTTTAAGGTCTTTTTAAAGACCTGGGGCAATTTTTGAAGAAATTATGTAATTTTTTTTTGGGAAATGAGGATCAAGAAAAAAAACACAAGAATTTTTTTAAAGAACACCTAACCAAAGAGGAATAAAAAAAGAGTTTAAAAAATTAAAAAATGGTTTAAAAAGGTTTCTGGCCCCGTTTGGATAATTAGTGGGAAATTTATAAATGGCCCGTGACAGTATTATAGACTATCTTCAAATTTTTTTAATTTGGCTTTATGGAAATGGTGCTTTCCCCAAAAGAAAAATATAAATCTTAATTTCCCAAATTTTAAAAAAAAAGGGGTTACACAACTCTGATAACCCACCCAAGGGGTAGCCCTAACTAGCGGGATTTAGTAAAGTTTGCAAAACCCCATTTTAAACAGGGGACTGACCCCCATGGGTTTTAACGGGGAAAAAAAACATAGAAGAACAACAGGATTCAGAAGAATTATAGCAAAAAATCGACCCATGTTTACGCTATATGCTATGGTACAATCTTATTTATTGACAAATAAGGGAAATTAAGTTTGCCCCATCGATTTCCCAAAACATTCGAAATCTGTGAATAGAAATATATTATGGGGTTGCTAAGAAAAGCAGGTGTTTAAAGGTAAATTATATAGGTAACTGAAGGGGGTTTATAATTCAGTACTAGCCTGTGTTAGGGATAAGGGTTTATATTCAGATTATTTTGGATGCCCTCAAGAATGTAAAGCAAGGATGTTTATTGAGCCCACAAATGTTTTCTTTCTTTATAAATGAATTGGCTCTAGAAATTAATAGAAAGGGAAGGCACGGGATCCAGTTAATACCAGGTATGACAGAAGCTTTTTCTGTTGCTATTTGCAGATGATGTGATTCTTGTTTCAGATACGCCAGTTGGACTGCAGAATCAATTAAATGCACTAAACGGAGAGGCGGTGGATTAGACTAAAATTAACGGTTAAATGGATAAGACAAAGATAATGGTTTTCAGAAAGGGAGGGTATTTGGCTAGGCATGAAAAATGGTGGTATGGCGATTTGGAAGTTAAAGTTGCAATAACTACTAATACTTAGGTCTAATTTCACAACTAAACTAAGTATGAGTAAGGCATGGATGGAAATTTGTATAGAAAAGGAAGGAAAGGAGTTATTGAGATTTTAAGATCTTTAAGGAAGTTGAAATGTATTAACCTACTATATTTTGGAAACTTTTTGATTCACAAGTGGAACCTACGATTACATATGGAGGAGAAATATGGGGTTTATTGGAAAATGACCTTATGGAAAAGGTGCACCCACTGGCGAATATAATATTTTCTAAACATCCCTCTACACAGTTCTAATAAAATGGCTTATGGAGAAACGGGTAGATACCCCTTGCAAACACGTTCCAAAACTAAAAATAAGTGTGTCAAGTATTGGCTACGTCTTGTAAAACTTCCACAAAGCAGAATTAATAAACAAGCATATTATATGTTATTAAGACAACATGAAAATGGAAGACAAAACTGGGTTTCTGGAGTTAAAAAATCTCCTTTTCGAAACTGGATTTGGTTTTGAATGGAATAACCAGGGTGTTGAGAACGACAAACTTTTTATCCTAGAATTTAAAAGAGCGTTTGATATCCTCCTACCAACAGATCTGGCACTCTGAATTAGAAAAATAGCGAGAAATACTCTTGGTTCTTGCGCTTTAATAGTGACTTACAGCCAGAAAAGTATTTATCGGTTGTAACGCGAAATGGCATAAGGATTCATTAGCACGCTTTCGAACAAGGACCCTTGGTCTATATGCTAGAGAAAGATGGTATAGTATATCTAATAATGAACCTAATTGTATCTGTTTCCAATTTGTAAAAAAAAAGATGAATTTCACTTTTTCTTTCAGTGTGAGGTGTATGAAAAGGTACGGGGAAAATGCGATGTCTTTAAATCAGTATTAGCAGAAGAACGTGACTTAGTCACTCTGTTACAGAGTGATAGTGAAAACAACTTAAAATCTATTGCTAAATTTATCGCGAGAAGCAAATATTCTTCGAAAAAGGAAGCTTCTCAATACTTAAGTAGAATTAATGTTCTTTCTTATTAAGTCCTATTGTCCTCTCAACTGATTGACTAGGCCTGTGGTCGCTTGCTATTTATGATGTTTACTAATTTCTATTTGCTTTTGATTCCTTTAATTTTGATTTTTCTTAATTTTTGTTCAAGCAGTGTTCCCCATGTCAAATAGCCGGGTTTTGCTGATGACTTTAAAATGTTTTCATTATCATTGTCATTCTCTCTCTCTCTCTCCCCTCTTTCTCTCTCTTCTCTCTCTCCCGGGTTTGTGTTTGGTTGGCCCCGCGCCCCGTAGTTATTTATGTATTTTGCATGCCGCGCGTGCCCCTTTTGTGGTTTTGCAAAACGGGGGGGAAAAAAATGATATCCCCGCAGTAAATTTTAATAATAAAAAAACATTAAAAATACTTATATGGGCTTTCAAATTTTTCGGTAGAGGCCACGCTCAAAGCGCTTTCCCAATAAACCACTCGTTTTCACAACGGGCTGCCTACCTGGGTATTTGCCCAAATGAAGAGCTGCCAGCGGCGTTCATTCTTTTCCGTTTCCCGTGTCATCCAGTCGGTACCCTTTCCCCAAATATCAACCCTCTTTTTCCTTATTCCTTCATTTTTTCCCATTTTCACGCAGGGTGCATTTTTTGGGGGTTTTAACTTTTGGCACCCCTTTCCCAAGGGCCCCAAACGGGCCCTTCTTTTCCCGAAATTTGGTTAAAGGGTTTTTTTACGTGTGGGCGATGCTATGAAATGCGTTCACAAACGGAACCTGGGTTTTTAAAAGTTCATTCAAAAGGGGGACTGAAAGGGGAAATAAAAAAAAGGGAAAAGCCCAAACCTTTTTTTTTAACTCGGGGAAAAAACTTCCCCCGGTACCAACCCCTCGGCGGGGTTCCCCCCCCCCAACCCCGGGAAACCCCAAAGATCACAAAGTCAGGCGTTTCTCCCAAAACTGGTTTTCCCGGCCCAAATTATGGGGGTTTTTTTTTCCCGTTTTTCATCCCCTTTATCCACAGGTTTATGTTCTATTCCCCCCTTGACATTAAGATTGTTGTCATTGTCAAAAAATTTAAATCTGATTGTCATTGTTATTGTCTGTTTTCCCTTGTCGTCTGTCTGTTTGCCTCTCTGTCTGTTTTGTTTTCCTCTTGTTGTGTGTGTGTTGTGTGTGTTTTGTGTGTGTGTGGGTTGTGAGTTTTTGTTTTGTGTGTGTGTGTGTGCCGAGCGTTTTTTGGATGTTTTGCGTGAAATCGCTGCGTGCGTGCGTATGTTTTGGGGAATGTGTGGGGTTGTGTATGTGGGTGTGGGGTATGTGGGGTGTGTGTGTGGTGGGGTGGGGGGAGCGGTGAGGGTGTGTGTGTGTGTGTGTGTGGTGTTTTTGTGTGTTTTTTGGGGCTTTGCTTTGCGTGCGTCCGTGAATGTTTTTAGCCGAAAGGAAAAGGCAGTTTTGCAAAATTGCCATTTTTAAAAAAAACGGGAATTTTTCCACTTTTGTTCGTGTGCTCTCTCCTCTCTCTCTCCTCTTCTCTCTCACACACCCCCACACCCCCACAAAACACCCCCACACACACCAAAACACCCCACCACCCCCCAACAAAAACACACCACCACACAACAAAACCCCGTCCTGTGTTCAGTTCTCTAACACCTTTCCCACCCACTTCGCTGTAACTGTGATCCCCCTCCCGCTTTCCAGGAAGAAAAACCCTTCAGCAAAAATACAACACCCCAAAAAATTAACGAGAAAGTGAAGGGTAGCACATGTAACAGATTTCATGTGCCGGTTTTGGGGGGAGACTTTTTTTGTTTTGCCCTCCCTGCGAGCAGAGGAGGAATCGCATTTGGCAGTCGTAAAAAAGTAAGGGAGAAAAAACCTTGGGGGTTTGGGCCCCGCCACGAACTGGGGCCGTGGGCCCCGTATTTTTTTTCCAAGTTTTTGGGCATTTTTCCCTTTTTTTCCTTTTGGTCTGTAATTTGTCTGTTTTGTTGTCTCCTGTTCCCCACTTTTTCTCTTTTCCCGGGTAAGGAGCCCTTTTTTTTGTTAGTGTTGAATCTATACCCTTGATTTGTGTGGGGTTGTGTGTGTGTGTGTGTGTGTGTGGTGTGTGTGTGTGTGGGTGGGGGGGCGCGGCTTTTGTGTTTTTGTGTGTGTGCGCGCGCGCGGGGTTGTGTGTGTGTTTTGTGTGTTGGGGGTGTGGTGTGGGTGTGTTGTTTGGCTTTGTGTGCGTGCGTGCGCGGGGCGCGCGGGGCCCCGCCCCGCGCTTTGTGTGTGTGTGTGTGGTTGTGGTGGGGTTGTGGTGTGGGGTTTTTTTTGGTTTTGGGGGGGGTGGTGGTGGTGGGGGTGGGGGGTTTTTGGGGTGGGGGTGTGTGTGTGTGTGTGTGTGGGTGTGTGTTGTTGCTGTTGTTTTTGGTTGTTGTTTTAAAATTTTAAGTCTACCCCCCTTTTTTGAAAATTAGGAGGGTTATTTGGGGTTGGGGGTATTTGTGGGGTTGTGTGTGTGTGGTTTTGTTTTGGTGTTTTTGGGGTGTGTGTGTTGCTTAAGGAAATAGAGATGTGAATCTTTGAGCTTATTTTTCCCCCCTTAAAAGGTTTTTAAACCCGTTTTTGTTTCCCCCTCTCTCCTCTCTTTCTCTCCTCTTTTCTCTCTCTGCCCCCCCCCCCCCCCCCCACGCCCCCTAATTTTCACACACCTATCAACGGCGTTTTAAACCCTTGCCCAAAATATTTCTTCCCCTTCCTTGTTTTTTTTAAATTTTGCTCCAACTTTTGGGCCCCTTTGAAACTTCCAACATTGTCGTATTTTTGCTTAATCTTTCTACTCCTCTTCACACTCTACTAAGTTTACCATACTTTTCAACACTTCCTAACATTGTCGTTCTTTCCTTCATCTTTTTGCTCTTCCTCCTCACACTCTTTTATGCTTACCATACTTTTCTACACTTCCCAAACATCGCCATATTCATTGCTTCATCTTTCTACTCCTCACACTCTGCTATGTTTACTACACTTTTCTACACTTCCCAAACATCGTCATATTCATTGCTTCATCTTTCTACTCCTCCTCACACTCTGCTAAGTTTACTACACTTTTCTACACTTCCTAACATCGTCCCACTTTTCTTACACCTTGTTACTCTTATGAACACATTCTCCTACGTTGCTGTCTGACTTTTCTCAATAGTCTCCATGCTTAAAAAAAAAAATTCTCTTCCTTCAGTTCCATTGTTCTCATTTGTCTAATAGGTGTACTTTTCCTATATTCTCCAAAATTTAATAGATCTGTTTTTTCCTGCACTCTCTTTTCTTTTCACCATGTTCTCATTCCCCCCCCCCCCCCCCCCCCCCCCAGTATTAATCCATTTTGCATACTTTCATCATTTTTTTTTTCAAATTCAATAACTTTTTCTCCTACTTTTCTACTTCAGACTGCCTTTATGACATTCTTCCAATTGTTCTATATCGTCCTACATACCACACACTCGATTGTTCTATATCGTCCTACATACCATACACTCGATTGTTCTATATCGTCCTACATACCATACACTCGATTGTTCTATATCGTCCTACATACCATACACTCCATTGTTCTATACCGACCTACATACCATACACTCCATTGTTCTATATCGACCTGCATGCCATACACTCCATTGTTCTATATCGACCTACATACCATACACACTTCCAGTTCTCTTATATCTCAAACGTGTCCTATATTCGCCATTTTGTTTTCCGACATTCTTCCAATTGTTCTATGTCATCCTACATACCATACACTATTCTAGTTCTCTAATGTCTCAAACGTGTCCAATATTCGCCCACTTTGTTTTCCTACATTTTGCTACATTTACCACAGATTGCTACTGTTGCTACAGTATGCTGTTGTCCATGCATTCTATTTGCTACATTCACCACAGATTGCTACTGTTGCTACATTCACCACAGATTGCTACTATTGTTACAGTATCCTGTTGCTACATTCACCACAGATTGCTACTGTCGCTACAGTATCCTGCTACATTCACCACAGATTGCTACTGTTGTTACAGTATCCTGTTGCTACATTCACCACAGATTGCTACTGTCGCTACAGTATCCTGCTACATTCACCACAGATTGCTACTGTTGTTACAGTATCCTGTTGCTACATTCACCACAAATTGCTACCGTTGCTATATTCACCACAGATTGCTACTGTCGCTACAGTATCCTGCTACATTCACCACAGATTGCTACTGTTGCTACAGTATCCTGTTGCTACATTCACCAAAGATTGCTACTGTCGCTACAGTATCCTGCTACATTCACCACAGATTGCTACTGTCGCTACAGTATCCTGCTATATTCACCACAGATTGCTACTGTCGCTACAGTATCCTGCTACATTCACCACAGATTGCTACTGTCGCTACAGTATCCTGCTACATTCACCACAGATTGCTACTGTCGCTACAGTATCCTGCTACATTCACCACAGATTGCTACTGTCGCTACAGTATCCTGCTACATTCACTACAGATTGCTACTGTCGCTACAGTATCCTGCTACATTCACCACAGATTGCTACTGTTGCTACACAGTATCCTGCTACATTCACCACAGATTGCTACTGTCGCTACAGTATCCTGCTACATTCACCACAGATTGCTACTGTAGAGAACAGGAAAACACCGATTCTGGCTCACCCGGTTTCAACCAGTTTCGACCGGGCGACTCCAGAATCGGTGTTTTCCTGTTCTCTACCCTACAAACAAACATACTGTGTAGGATTATCCGTTTTCAATACTAATTTACTAAACTTTTCAGATTTCAGTTTTTGCTTAATCCTGTGTTTTTCCTGGTCATTTTCAATAACATCATTTTCACGCAAACATTCATCAAATGCATCTCTGTCTTTCATGTGAAATAACACTACAGTCTTTAATTGTTCTCTAAAGTCTTTTAAAACCGAGTTATATTTTTGACATAAAATCCACACACTTATCCCAGCATGTCTTCCACTGAAAGCCAGTTTTGACAAAGTATTTCTTTTTTAACTATGTCTCTTTCTGCCGAACAGTCATCTATAATAAATAGTGTCTGCGTTCCTTCAAACAATTTATTAAAGTGTTCTAAACACTCACTCAGTTTATTGCTAGGATCAACTAAATATATGTTATTATCTGTCCATATAAACCTTCTATCATGATATGCTTTGTTCCATTTAAGTGTTGGACAGAAAATCACAATGTGATCAAATTATAGCGATAAACTGTTTGTAATAGGTCTAGGACAAATATTTTTTTTCCACAACCAGTTTGTCCACAAATTAATGAACAATGAGGGGTTTTTGTCATAAAGTTTAACTGCTCCATAGTTTTATAACAGAACTTAATCTAATCCAGTTATTATGTTTATCATACTCTCTGTCAAAACTTGTTCAGTATAATAAAACCCTACAAGACCTAAATGTGTAAGATTAATCCAATTCAGTTCTGTAAGATTGTTTCTATTTAAGTCAACAGTGATTTTGTTGCTTGTTGTTATAACCTTAATATCCTCGCCATTGTGAAGAACGACGATGGTAACTTTAAGACGTTTAACGTCTAAGTTTTGCCAGCTAATATTAATTCCTTTTATAAGGTCGTCACTAACGCCCACAACCCCATCCCTCTCCACATCTTTAAAGACAGAAATTTCAAATATCATTGTGAACGTGTCTCCTAATTTTCTGCTTGGAAAGAACTGTAATTTTGTAGAAGCTTTTTTTAAACCGTTTCTTTTCTGTGGAGGATGTACTGTTTTTTCCCATACGGTGTTATTTCAATTTCTTTCCGGCTATTGTCGTCTGGCATAAGACTTACATGTAAAGGGCCAGAGTTGAATGCTTTTCTGAAACTTTTTTGACGGCTAAAAAATGTAAATGGGCTTATGAATTCAAATTTTATGTCCCATTCTAAATATGGTTCTAAGTGCCATTTGAGGTCAGGTTTTCGAACTATTTTATATTTATACTGGCCAACATATTTGCCTCTAGATTGCGCAGTTGTTCTAGTTTAGGAAACTTTTTGCTGTCGCCAACCTCTTTGCGTTTATAATCACCATCTTTAGTGTACTCAAAACCATACAAAGCGCCTATTTCCCCCATTTTGTTCAAAGTCCGCCAGGTCTTTTGCAAGCCTAAGTCTATTTCTGGTTTTTTCACAAGTAGTATC